>DWJK01001977.1:0-15567 GCA_018248815.1 Croniades pieria auraria
GACAAAAAAGGTCCCATCAAGAACTATAACTTTTAGTTCACACTGATCAAATTCAGGTCTACTTTCTGGTACTGGCCGTCTGTTCATCATGACCGGTAGATAAATTATGAAGAGTTCCATGATCAATGTATTAAAGCTAAGTAAAAGTTACTCAATTGTATTGTAACACCAGGTCACTTAGGGTCGGTTGGAAGAGTCGAACATATGTTTTATCAAAAAGTGAACTTGCTAACATAAATAAGTGCGTATTGTTGACTAGACGTTAATGTAAGTTATTGGCAGGCTGGCGCCGGCGGTTCGTACATTTTTTCTCGCTGCCGATAGATGTGACCCCAGATTTGTCAGTTCTCTGATAAGATTTCACTTCGGAATGGGCGGTTCGAACTATTCCAAACTTTTTACTATTTTTAAGGGAAGTCTTGCGTGTCCAAATGTATAGTTGGTACTTGTCGCTACTTAACGGTATTGTTATTATATTTATTTTATTGGACAGTCACGAATATTTCGGTAATCATTTAGTGTACGTATATATACATATGTATGTATTTACCTTGTTTTTAGAGGATATTTCCACGCGCGGCCACCTAATCTCTAACCAGGCTCAAAGAGAACCTGAGTTATGGTATTAAGACGGTGGATAAACTACATACATATAAATATATACCTATATAGATGCTTTTTATAAACCGACGGAACAAATACTTGCGCTTATCACGTATATATCTGTGCTGGGTGGGAATCGAACTCACGTCGCTGGAAGAATGGGCCAGTCATGGTTAGACTTCTGTTTGCGATCCCTATACAGATGTACGTATAATTCCTATAGCCATCCTATGTATTGTAAATATCTACTTGTATCATAAAGTATTAGAAAAGAAATGTGAACCTTCACTTTCCAATAGGACTAAGGACGGTGAAGGTAAATCAAATAGGCTCCAGGTATTTCATCTTAGTTTTCAGGAATAGGGGACATTTCAGAATTACTTGAGATTACGCTCGAACTGTGGATCACAATGGCCACTTGACCTTAGTGTCTGTAACATAAACTATGAAGTAAATAAAAGCGAAATAAACGAAAAATGAAGTAAATTATAAAATACTCATACGATTATAAATTGGACTATATACATGTCCTAGAACGATACAGAACACGTTTTAGAACAATCTTTCTTAACATTAAAGTTACTCATCATCTGTCCGTTGATGAATCTATTTCATATTACGTATACATTTAAAAGGTGATCTCCGGTTCCCAGAAATGCACGAGTGGGTATAATATCCGTGCGTGACTAACTGATGCGTATGCAATGATTTACCCGCCCCGGGGCCGAACCAACATCATCGGCCGGCAATTAATTGAATAAAACAGAATGGGAACATTAAACTGTGCACATGTACTGAGCGCTGATAACACACTGAGAAAGATTGTTGGCTACACCGCGGGACACCCGCAGGGGTAATGTGTAGTCATTATTTTTTATGTGATTTTGAGATTTAAGGTAAAAACAAAGTGTAAATAGCATAGCAAAGCGTTATAGTAACGACATTTTCAATGTACTCCTAGGTACTGTTCATTACGTGGTCATTTTCATCATGTTCTATTATTTTATATTAATGCTTAATAGACTATTTTCTGCATGAGAGATATGATTTGAAATTTAATCTATCACTAGTGAAATTTAATCTATCTATATCACTATTGCCAAGTATTATCTCTGAAGGATTAAGGACGTGGTCTACCACGCTGTTCAAGTGCGGGTTGGCCAATTTCACGTGCCTTAAAAAACAATGTGAACAATTTTAAGAGGTATACAGCAGTGTCGTTCACTCCTATAGTTCACCAGTTATTTCACAAGTACTTGAAGTAGGCAATGTGCCAATTGCCATACCCCGGGCGCAGATTCAGCCACCAAGCCACTACTGGGAATTTTAAGTACTCGTATATTTGCGATTAGCATATCAAAGAATGTATTAGTCAAGGTTTGTTCGCTCTTTGATAGAGGACCTTAACATATGCATAAGTTTCGACTTCTGATAGAAATGGAATAAAGTCAAAAGTACAGTATAGTTTTAATGGAGTCAAGCGAGGCACCAGTGCGCATGCTCGGCGGTGCAGCGCCGATGGAACAGGAGTCCAGTCCAAATAAAAGCTAACGAGCACAGCGCTCTGTACGGGAGCTTAGTAATGGTGTACGGCCGCACGATATCTTGGTATCAGTCTATTATCATTTATATGATTTAACTTGGCAAAAATTGTTCTCGTGGATTTGTACATGGAATGCGACCTGTTTTTCAGCTTAATAGTAGTGCTCGTGTTGTTGGGTTTTATTTAGAACACCGAGAAGACTCAAACTATGGCCGCGGCGAGAAGGTGCGGTGTCTCGTGTAAGAAGCTTGGTTAGATCGGAAACTAGTCGGGCTATAATATACGTAAGTTAACATTGATTTTGTGCATATTCACGAATCGTTTGGTAGCAAAACGGGAAGTGTTTAAAGTTAGCATTTGGAGGCAACAACTAATAAGAGACATCACATCTGTAGTGCGGAATCCTTCCCTTTACAGTTTAACTACAGCGTATAAGTAGATTGTTTTCTTCTAAAATTACCTATTCAACTATCGTTCGTTATATAAAGGTAAGGATGATGTATGGGGTCCAATAGAATATTTATGAAAAAATGAAGTTATATCATCACGCTACGTCTCTTACGGGCAAGGATATTTAGCACTCAGTACCACTGAGCCAGTGCTGGGTGAGTGGTACTGAGGGCCAAATATGTTTATTCTCAGAGACCTGACTTGCTTTTTGTACATTCATTACTCTTCTAATACACGCACGTCTGATTTGCTCTTTTAATACATAAATATAAATGTATTAATTTAAAATAAGACAAGAGTCGAAGAGGTCGTGCGGCGCTGCGGTCGGATGGCGTGGTCTCGGACTATCGGGCCAGATCACCTTCCACACCGCGATAACCTTAAAAGCACCGCCAATATTAATACATCAAACACCCACGTGCGTACGAACAGAACACGCTTCATTTATCTCTATGTACATGTATGTATAGGACGTATGGACGTCTCATCATTAACTATTTCTATTACAGTGCAATGAGACTGACAGATCGCGGCTTGGTGCCGTCTGGATAGACACAGCCTCATGTCCTGGTCGCCGACGGGCAGCAGCGTAAGTGCGAGAAGCCGTGCTCTGCCATCCCAACCTGCACGTCCATCGTGGGGATAGTGGGCAAAACCCGCTCAAAGGAGACCTGTATATCCGGCAGTAGACTTAGGCTGATGATGAATATTTACATATAAGAAGCGATTTGGATTATTGTAAAATATGAGTATTGGGGGTGTCTAATTACTATACGACTACGTCCCTATTTCACTTTGTAAAATATTTAATTAATATTTACGCTGTTTGAGTTGTGATTGGTGTAAAGACATAAGGAGGTTACGCTGTCTTAGTGGTTTTTGCTTCTTAAAAGGGCAAATACTAACTTTTCGACAAAGTGAAACGACAGCTGTCCATCGATTACCAGACGTTACTAGGACTGACAGTTAAATCTGCGCTTACTGTGATATCTATCTGTGATATAGGACTGTAAGAAAATTTTATTACTAAGTTTCAAGAAACAGAGATCCTATTTTATTGTTGAATGTTACCTCCTGTTGCTTGTATACATACATACATGTGTGCGTCGCGCCGTGGGCGTGTTTGTGTGTGTGTATTATTGTTCAATTTCATACATTGTTTGTTGGCATTAATTTATGAGTATTTAACCAAGCCGTCGAGAATAATGGTCGCGGCTACCAGGTGTAGACGTACTGAGTTTCATGTCAACTCGGCTTTCAATAGAGAAATTAGATCTCTATACAGAGTACGCGCTTTCTTGAACTTGTGCTTTTGGCTTCGAATGGCACCAGGAATATTTGACTGTTCTTGCATGTTTCTTAGTATAGAAGACGTATGTATTTGAGAAATATTAAAAGATCTCTTGTATTTTTTCCTTGGTAAGATATTTTTCCTAAAAATGTTGGAAATTGTTCATTAGTTATTGTTTATAGGTGTAGAGCAAAATCTTATGGTTTCATCGACTAGAGTAATTAATGAAATATTTATAAATATAAATGAGAGTCGAGAGCATAAATTCAAAACTTGGCTAAGTTTTGAATTTAGTGAATGATTTGATGTTTTACTTAATTTGTAAGAATGTTTAGTTTTATAACGTCACAGTAGAAAGAAAATAATTTACTTATTGTATGTAGATGGCAATATAATCATAATAAAATATCGCGACGGGATAGTTTGCGTTGTTACGGCTGTTAAAAAAACGCGCGCTGAGCACGCTTACCCAATAAAGCTTTTAAGGGCAGGTGGCGGCTATTCCCATCGCCACAGGTTCTATTGGGACTGAATTGGACCTGTATGGGAATTCAAGTTCCCATATAACACGTGTTCGACGGATCAATATCTTATCTTGGCGCCGGCGCCCATATACGAGATGGGAGAGGGATGGACCTGCGCGGACCGGCGGTTTATTGTAGACTGTCGATATACGTAGGATTGTGAGTCATTTATTTTAAAATAATACAAATCATTCGCTAACCTTCTGAAACCTACAGAATATTTCTAATTTAGAACAAAAATCGTTGTACCTATGTTATGCAGTACAATTATTTTTCTATCAAAATTGCAATATGACAATATTAAATTGTACGATTGTTAATCTAGATATTGCAAATCTAAAATAACATTAAAATGGCTGAAATGCCAACTTTCAGTCGTACTTTCATATTAAAACTGCATATTTTCTTGTAATATGATTCAAAACCTGCCTTGGTTTTATTGACTTTTCTACCGCTCGTCTGCACAGCGCTACCCCAATCGCGGCAGTGTGGTAGCAATTCAGATAAGGACCGTCTCTACAAATTGAACTAAAAAACGTTGAAACATTGCGAGGGAACTTTCCTTTCTTAATATTTCAAAATCTTTCTCAAACATTATATATATATTAGTTATGAGAAAACTGTGGAACGATTTTGATTCGTATGGATAGTATAGAATACGAAATTATGTTGTAAGTTAGTGCACTATCTAAGAACTATGGCGCGTTTTAGAAAACGTTAAATTAAAATAATATTTGATGTGAATAGTACACACAATAGTAATAAGATAAATATCAAGAGACACTAATTATTTACAACCTATGAGAATATGCACAAAAATAGGCACAGCTGTGTGAATACATCGATAGTTCCTCCTCAGCCAGTTCCAGCTCGCTGCTGCACGTAGGCGCGCTACCACGTCCTTCATCCTACTTCAGTGTGCAGTCTTTCACAGATCCTCCACCTCCCTGGCCGAAGGACATCATACTACGTTTCTTGAGTCGCCGTCCGCTACAGAACTAACCTTCTTCACCGGCTATCAGTCTACTGCCCATGTAGCCAATAATAATTTCACGATACCATGAATTGTAATCACAACACGCATTTGTATAAAAGAGGTTTTTTTGTTTGTCTAAAAGTACTTGAAATTGGTCGGATACGTCAGATATGATTAGTGTCCTTGGTTCCGATGGTGTTAAACAGTAGGTTTCAGTCGTTGTCTTTTAGTTTCCTGAAACTTACTTATTATGGTCACTATGTTTTAAGAAGGTGGTTGGTTCAGCCGCTTAAGTAATCGAATAGGCTGACTCAACCGACTGACAACGTAAGCTGAGACTGCTGAAGGTGTTACCAGTATGCCACTATTGCTACTGCAAAAGGTCCATTTCACAATTACCGACCTCATCCTTTAGTCAAAAGTTTAATGTCCATTGTCAAGGAGTGTCATTGTCAAGAAACAGCCCTTTTCTACTAGAAGGGTTGATTTACATTACCTAATTACAGGAATACATACATATCCTCATGCAAAGTCCCTTACGGGTGAGGCAGAGAGCATTACCACATTACCTAATTATTCTCATTTAGTTGTATCAAACAACGATATAACCTGGAATTTTGCACAAAGGTTTTCGCAAAAGTACCTACTATTAATAGAGAAAATCATTCATAAGTTTCCTAACGGCGAATATCTTTCAAACTGTCTAACTATAAATCAGTTTGTATGTTTCAAAGGAATCACACTCATCTACGTGTGACATATGAGTACCTAACGTGATGTACAGATGTGAGACACGCACTCGCTCCGGCTTGTGCGCTTACTACTTACAGCTAGTTTACACTTGTCCGCCCGTATTCTGCAATAATAAAGGCTATGTCACCGGTGCATTCAGTTGTATTACGATAAGTGTTACAAATCTACGTTTTTATGTAAAGTTTAATCTTTTAGAAAATTGCTGGAGACTTGCTTATATATACATATATATTTCTGATGAGCGACGCTTCAAGAATTTATTACGAATCAAAGTAAATTAGATAATGTCGTTTTTTAGTAGGGAGCAAAAGGAGAAATGATTATTTTAGATAACTAGCGTCTTTGGGGAAAATGGTACTCAAAATTATCATCAATAGTTCACTAGCTATCGAAAAAAATAAAAATGTCTGAGGGAGTATCTACACTACATTTTTGGTACAACATGAATCTAGCAGTGGTTAAATGACTAAATACGTGACTAGCAATAGCAACAAATAGCACATTTATTTTAGGTTCGTTCAGAAGAAACCAATTTTATTTATCTTTGTTTTCAATTATTTTTAAAAGTCGTTAACAAATATTTATTGTGATTATTGCTTTTTCAAACTGAATGTGTCTTGTGTGCGTCTTGTACAGGACGAGGGGCTTCATAGTCAAACACAACACTTGTGTCATTTATTTTATTTACAAACCGGCGCATGCGCTCTGCCAGAATATTTGGGCACAAAGCGACTCACAAAATATATTGTATCTGTTCGACGTGCACAAGCGCGCGTATCTACATAATAACATACACTACAACTAGTTGTATAAGTAACGTTAGGGTACAATTAACAAGTAATACTCTTTGGCGATCAGTCTAGAGGCACAGTCGGACAAGTTATACTAAACAGATGTTATCTAAGACGTCAAATATTTTTCGGTATTAGGTAAAAAGTCAAAACTAGCAGTATTGTTGACAATGGTTCGGGAAAACAACTTAACAACACTTCATTATTTTTTAAAAAAGGTAGGAAATTGATTGTTTAAGTCAATATAGGTAGCGACGGCTGCGGTGGCCTTTATTCACTTTCCTTCGCCTGATTACGAACTAAATCAGTGTCAGAGCGACAGGCATGTGAGAAATAAATGATAAAAAGTAAAGTGACATTTATTAGCTGTTTTCCAAATGTCTTGTCTTTAAAATGCTGTTACAAATCTGTACGTCGTAGAGCAAATATTTTAGTACAACGTATCATCACATAACTACTTAACTATCAACAGACGTAGTTAACAGAAATACACATCTTCATTTCCGCATCTTTGTACAGGTCGTCCTTAGGCAGCTCCATGCACATGGCGTTTAAGTCGCTGCCGGCCGTCCCGACGGCGTCCAGTTGTCGGACGTTGTAAAATTTGTCGGTTTGCTCGTCGTCGTAGGGCAGGCTGTCTTCGAAATATATCGTCGTATTAACTGCTTCGTCCGTTTCAACGCGGCATTCTTTGTACTCAAAATCGTTACCTACCCTTTCTGGCTTAAACAGTTTTCTACCGGTTGCTTTGCTTGGTTTTGCATCCGTTGACGTTGACACTTCCGGCGATTTGATTCGTTTGCTCTTGTACCTTCTGTTCTGGAACCATATCTTTACCTGGGTCGGCGACAGATTCAGGGTCTTCGCGAGCTGCTCTCGCTCAGGTGCTGTGAGGTAGCGCTGCGCTCGGAACCTGATCTCCAGCGCGTGCACCTGGGTCTGCGAGAAGAGGATCCGTGGTTTTCTTTTCACGCTTTTATCTTTTCTGTCTTGTTTGCCGTTACACGTCGGCTGTCGTTCTGTTGAAGAAAACTTTTTATTGCAATACAGATGCTTTAATAAAAATTATGTTTTAACCCAAACTTCATTAATTATCGATTTTAAATAATGTTACCAATCCCTTCGTAATAGTATTACGAGCATTTAATGTTCATCTTCAACATAGTAGCGTAGTTAGTAGTGGTCTAGTGGGTACCAGTAGAATATATATTAGTAGTAAAATCTAATTGCCTATGTTATTCATAGGCTATAAGATACATAATCGAGTATGTATAGTACTCGTACATAGTATATATACCTGCGCATGGACAAATGTAACCGCCGTGCCGTAGATAGAGAATAAAACATTTGAAATTCGAAATAATATCATAAATTAGGATAAATATGTGAAAGTCGTGGTGGACGCCAGAACTACATCATACGTCCATACAGCCGTACGTTTATTTTGAGTTTTCATGTTTTCAATGACGTTTCTGGTGACAGTGATGAATGAAGCTACTGGGTCATTGAAGAGATAACTCACTAGTTGTTTTTTTGGACCAGGCTGGAAACTTGTGCAGCGACTCGCTGGGGTACGGTGGACAATCAGGCTGTATTTTCTCCCTTTTCTGTGCTAACGGAATCATTGGTGTGATATCTCTGTCCATTGTGTCTTTCACCGAAACTTCCGTTTGATGATGCTGTCCTGGAAGCAACTCTGGATACTGTTCATGGTTTTGATGATAAATATTTGGACAATACGTGTTGTAGTTATAGTATTCATCGATTTTATGATCATGGTAAGCTTCTGGATTCCAGTATGACTCCATATTGTTGTGGACTGGAATATTAGGGTATACCGGGCTGAAGTAATCCTGGCAATATGACTGGCTCTGATGGCATACCGGCTCGTATTCATGTGGTCGTCTCTCTCGATCGTTAGGCTTCCACACATCGTGACGCTCGTAAAAATTCGACGTTTGGTTTATGTTCAGAATGTCTTTGACGGAGAACGGCGTGTTGAGGTTATTATTGATATGCGGGTCTTCATTTTTCACTCGATAGTTTTTGTGCTCCAGAAACATGAAGTCCTTGGCTTCGTCCACTTGCTTCTGTTTATACTTGTGCACCTCGTCCACTTGTGCATAATTGAAGAACTCATTTTTGCACTCGTTGAAGTTGAGTTTTAAACTGGTGTTGTTGTAGGAGGTGGTAACTTCACTGTGTCGCTCGTAACTATCCATTGGACTTCACTTGCACTCGGCTGTGACGCCGGTTAGTTATGTTGTTGTTTTAAAGACACGCGATGGAAGACTGATGGTGTTATAGATTGCGGACCGAAGCCAATCCACGGAGCCTGGCGTGCTATGGGCGGGGCTATGGGGTTCTATCTATCCCGCTTTTTCTTAACAGGGATATGTATGGTGTTGTCCTTGTCTTGCGTTCGTGGGCTGTTTACTACGATGCGTAAATAAACGGATGATTTCATTTGTAAATAGAGTTCTCCCGTCTTTTTGTTTGCGCTAATGATCGTAAAATTTTACGCTTTTTTCATCTCTACATATAACATGCATACAGATGCTACGATCTACTTAAATGTCCATTAATTTACGTCACAACATGCGAACGATATAAATTAGACATTATCTTTCAATTGAAAATGAAAAGTATTATACAATTTGATATTATGGTGATATTTAAAGTAAGCGAAGTCAACGGTCAACATAAAAAGTTAAAAGTCTTAGATAATTCTGGGAGAGGAACTCCTTTAATGCCCCTTATCCTATTTGATATCCTTATTATCATCATTAATTGTTTTCGTGCAGGACGGGGGAAATTTTATACAGTTACTGTTAGGTAGCAGGTAGGTGGTATCGGTTACATGAGGTCGGCAGTGGACGGAGCGGTGTGGTACTGCTCAGGAGACCCGTGTCCAGGAATAGAACATTACAGACTAATGCAACGATGATGATATATCAACTTTTCTCGATGAAACCTTTTGTTTCGGATAATTTGTTATAAAAAGAGGTTTACTAAGCCTTAAGTATATTTTTTTCAGAGAAGTTAATTTTATTATTACTGTTTATCTTTACAGCTCGAGCAATTAAACGAAAATTGTATTTATAAGAAAAATTGTACACAAATTCAATATGTTTTTCGAGGATCTCTGCAGGTTTGCGAATATCTTGAAGGATTTTATTCCGCCGAAATGGTTTAATAAGCAAGATTACACTTTAATCTAGCGGTCCACCCTACACATTGGCACTTCCGGTGTCAGTTTGTTCAAGCAGAGCGTTCGTGTAGGTGGACAAATACGAATAAAGGCACAATATATAGTCATACCAATAATAAGAGATGGTAGAGTGTACTTACTATTCCAGGACCTTTAGTTTCCGCTTATTAATGCTTTTGCTCTACATTTATAAAAATATCATTAAGATCGTTACAAAGAAATGAAGCCGCGTTCCGGACATATAATATCTTTGATTAATTTAATTGATCTTGGATAAGTTCATGGAAGTCAAATAATCTGTCATTTTTAGATAACTCCTAGACTTTTGGCCTCAGCAGATCTATCGGAGCAAAGCAAAGTGTTTCGTTACTGTCCTTTTGTTCTATGTTAACTTGATCAGTGCCAACGCGCACTAGGTCGGCGTGGCAGACGGTGGCCTTCACTGCACTCATTGCGAGGGCAGATCCGTGTCCAGCAGCGGAACCCTAAATGTGTTAATAATGGTAAAATTATATAATATCTATATGCGTCTATACTGTTTGTATGTATACATATTTATTAAATACAAAATATTACTGCCTCGTTGGTCGAGTGGTTGCCAGCGCGACTGCCGATCGGGAGATCCTGGATTCAAATCACGAAGCGGGTACTATTGTAAATAAATAAGGCTATCACTGCTTCGGGTACTATTGGATTTTTCTAATTTAGAATTTCTAGTAGTGACTCGGAGTCTGGATCTGTGCCCGGTGTATGGCAATAGGCTCACCGCCCATTCCGTGGAAAATAATCGTAACTGGTGAAACACGGGAGTTTACTACACAGCTCTGCCTACCCCTTAGGGGATTACAGGCGTGTTGTTACGTTTTCAAAATATTACAGTAGATATTATGTATGTGCAGTAGGTATTCAGAAACGTGGTGTATGCACAATACTTCTCTTTCTTATCATCTCTGCCCAAGGGTTGGGCAGAGAATACTGTTCGGTGCTAAGACCGTATTTTGTGTAACAGCTATATTTTCAATAACAATACTATGTACTTATCATATATGTACTTTATTTCTTGTGTGGGGATCGAACTCACAACACCGGACTCAACACGCTGTGGCACCAAACGCTGCAGTTACTGGGATATAAGTATCGTTTGTATCAAATGCTCTTGTTATGATAGCTTTGCCAACCATACTGATTTACTTAAAACTGGCAAAACGTGGCAGTGTACTTCACTCCGCTGCTTACCCCTTCGGGTATTACAGGCGTGATGTTATGAGCAAGCTTTTAAACTATCTGAATATAAGTAATTCGTCAATGGTACGTTTTGTTTGAGCCGTAATCGAAGCTCTCTCAACAGCGCTAGTGTGTCTGCCGGCCGAGTGAGCACGTTTGTTTATGACCCGTGTCAGCACTCCGCGGTCATTTGGAAACTAATAAAATTTAAAGCACAGGTTAACGATTCCTGATGATTTAGGAATAGATGTAGGTATGACCGATTCAGTGAGGCTGTAGCTGCGTCGTCGTGCAGCGTGGTGTGGTTCATAGGACGGTGATGATTTCAATTAAATTCCATAAGTATTTGAATCTCTTTAAATATCTCCTCTTGCTTCCGGGGCTCCCTACGTCAAGCATTCTATTAATAAGGACTTGTGACGAACTACTTATATTTTATACTATTTTATTCACTTACAGGTCACATACCCACATATCTACATGTGACTTATATTGTCATATTGTTATGTGTCGCCTGTACAGCTCATTAGGTATATTAAAATTAGTGTGGGATAGTATTATTATTTTGATTAACGAACTCCTTGTTATACCTCTCTCTGTAAAATATTTCTTGTATTACGATTGCAAATATTTTACGAATGCTTCTTGTCTAGAGACAGGGTTCTGTATAACTAGACGAGTGAGCGACGTCGCGCGAGCGCCCCGACCCTGGGGTTTGTCGCGCAGTTCCAAATTTGAAATTCGAATCTCGACAACAAACAATGAACGCGTGTTCGCGGCGGGCGGCGCGGGAGCCAAAGAAAAACTAACAAAGTCATTGTTGCTTTAAAAACATGAAGATTTTTCTTAAGTGTGCACAATTTAATATTCTATTGATTTTGGTAGAAGGGTGGTCGAAGAATATTGATAAAGGTTTTTTATACAGTGTACTTTATTCCCTTATAGTAAAAATGAAAAGTCAGTCATAATTATTTCTGTTACACTTCGTTCTTTGTCCATCAGCACTATGATCGCTCAGCAGCTTATAGTAAAATTATTTCATCATCATTGTCAATCATTTTGCTGTTTTAAGAAGGGTTCACTATTTTTATTGTACAATTAGGTAAAAGCTGGTTAAAGTCTACGAAGCTGGTCTAACACGGGTTGGCAAATTTCGGACCTACCTAGGTTTTGAAGAAATTTATGGAGTAGATACTAGTCTTCCAACGTTAAAGTGTGCAAATTTCTTCACGATGTTTAGCTTTACCGACACAGCATGTGATATTTCATCTAAAATCGCATTTTTTGTAAAGAGCTGCGTTCCAGGATTCGAAGCCGGCATAGGATAGCTATGATGGAAGGCTAAATTCTAAACTACAATTAGATAACACAGCTAGATCTAATATGTATTAATACTTTATTATTAGTAACTACTCCTAACAGTAAGGCAAGCGTTCAGTGCGATGGATCGGCAGACCGAATCATTGCAGCTTGGGGTCAGAATAGGCCTCGTGGAGGTTAACATGGAGTCGCGTATAATAGCAAGATGGTAGGTAGTCAGCGCGAGGAACAACATATCGAGAATAGTATCAGGAGCGAGGAGTCGGGCTCCCACCTGTCACACTGTACAGGTATTACATTTTTGAAACGTTTCCGTTCTGAGCATATGAGCATGAATGAAGGTTATAAAATCTCAGTTACACATTTGAGATTTTTATCTGAGTGTTTATTATTATATAAGTCTTTAGTAATCGTTTTCATTTAATTCAAAATGTATCTGTACTACATAATACTGGTTTAATAACAGTTATTGTATTAAGTTGTTCCTGCATTTTTGTTGTTTCCAATTCATGCGTTTATAAAGAGACACAAAATCATTAGCTATTTTAGTATAATTACTGAGAGTTAGTAATAGGCGTTCATAAAATTTCGCATGTCGTTAAATAGTTCACAAACTTCGAAATATGTTTAAGTGGTCACAACTCCAGTTGAGAGAAAAGTTCAACAGTTCACTCTGAATGTCACCTGACCCATAAAATAGCGAGTTTATGATGTAGACCAATCATCGAATAGGGTTTGAAGTGGTGTTTAAAATATTTGAAGGTTGTCAGAAAAATTTTTACTCGTTTCTTTTATATTACAAAAAAATGTTCACTTTTAAGGTTAAATGCCGTGAAGAATGAGTACGTTAATGACTATTTTGGTTTAGCATGGAAGTTAGGCTAAATTATATAGGAGGTATTGGAAATTTTTTTGTAATTATTCGAGTTTCATTTTCTATTTGTGATCTTATGCGTCGAACTAATTACCGTATGTGAATTTTCATAAAGTCACTTGTGCCGCTTTAATATAATTTTTATTGTTTTCAACGGGTAATTTGTGTAGTGAATTTGTTCTAATAGTGAAACTTTTTTTATATGTGTTGTGCTGCCACCTAGTATCGAATAGTTGAACTACTGATAATACGTAGAAAAATAGAAAAAGTACTGCTGCAAGTAAATAGATGGCGACACAATTTTGTACACTAGTTACAGACTAGATGGCGCTGATTTATATAAACGCTTTCGTAATGAATAAACAAGTCGATAGAATGTTATTTCCAAGTTTTCACTATTGAGACACGATTGTTGCATTTACGTTTGTGGCTTAAAAGTTTCTCGTTAGAATTAAGTAGCACACAGAGATACTAAGACATTGTTTCAAAGTTATTTTCAAAAGAAGTGAAGTACGTTTTATTTCTCTCAGATACTTAACTTTTTAAATGAAATAGGGTGTAAATTGAAATGCTCAGTTACTGATTAATAACAAAATAATCGATTTTTATGTAATATCTTAATTTTTGGCTTTCAAATCAGTTTGAGTGTAATAAAAAGTACATTTTAAAACAATACAGATAAATATTTGTCCATTATGTATACAAACGTTTTTATAAAAAAATCTTGTAAACCGCCCTATATACAATCAAAACATTCAATGTAAAAGTTAGGTTCGTCCGCGGTACGAGGTTGGAGCACTAAAATTGATTAACGTTTACTGCCTTTGTTTCAGATTCAGATACCGGCAACGCAGTGCAGTCAATGGTTTTCAACGATCGGAATTTACAGTATTTCATATAGGTATGATGGATGTTTCGAGGTAAAAAAGTGATCCAATTCAATTATTATCCAATTATTACGATGCGAACTGTAGATATCATTACTCATTAATTTAAATTATATTTAGGTATCTTAGTCTCTTGTTCTTATTTTACAGTCCTATCGTTAATTACTTTTAAATTAACATTTACATAACAATGTTTTTTATTCTGAGAAGCGTCCAGTATTTTAAGCAGAAAGGATATTCTGTTTTAAATAAGACAATAACAATAATAAATAAAAATAAGAATTTTGACCTCAGGCAATTTACAGAATATTTTTTAACCTTACTAATAAATACTTAATGAGGATTTCACATCTCAACGCATGTTTGCAACAATTAATAGCTTTAATATGCCAGACAAGAATTTTTCAAGTAAAACACTACCTACGTCAAGTTGCAGATAAGTCTGATATAGTCGTCACCTATAGATTTGTGCAAAACCTTAGAAGTTGTAAGGCGTGCTTTTTTCCATGGTCGGATTTACAAGACGGCTGGTGGTATTTACGTAGTTATAAGTCATCCCGTTATCCGTTAGTCATCGGATGCTGCAGGCCTCCGCTAGGTTTTTGAAACAATTAAACGCATTGTACATACAGCTAACCACGACAACGGCAGTACAATGGCAGCTATTGTTTCGGTAATTACAGACGATGGAGCAGTATCTACGCGACAATCATATTTCTTAACAAATGGGAGTGTATCTGATGCATAGCGCCGTAATTGACTAATCATGTGCCGCGGCCGCACGCGCCATTCCGCAGTCTCATCGGTCATCGTTAGGGTTGTCACTTTATGAACGGATTTTTTTTAACCCTTTTATTGTTCCATTCTTGGACACTGGTCTCCTCTGGTTTTAAGCGCGACTACCGATCGAGATGTCCCGGGTTCGCTCCCCTGGTCGGGTATTATTGGATTTTTCTGTTTTGAAATTTCTAGTAGAGCCTTGGAGTCTGGGTCTACTCGTATGTCCGGTTAATGGCATAGACTCACCTCCAATTCCACCTCTTCAATGGGACGTAAAACGTAACTTGTGAAACGCGGGAGTGTACTACACTCCTCTGACTACCGCTTCGAGGATTACGAG
>DWJK01001978.1:0-15565 GCA_018248815.1 Croniades pieria auraria
AGGAGCAGAAGTAGAGATCGAAGGAGCAGGAGCAGAAGTAGAGATCGAAGGAGCAGGAGCAGAAATCGAGATAGGGATCGGCGGCGACGATCAAAAAGCCGTCAGAGGTATCGCTCAAAGTCCAGAGATAGACATCGAAGGTCAAGGTCTAGACGCAGATCGCGGTCCAGGTCACATTCTCGTGATAGAGACAGAGAGGTGAGAGAACGAAATCGTGGCAATAAACAAGGGTATGAGAAAAAGCTAAGACGTAGGAGTCAAGACATGCCTGTGAGCGATGACCCTGAACCTGGCAAAGTGAGTATAATACTATTTTCTCAAATAAGGTTAACATGATTTACGAAAGACTGACTTAGAGAGAAAAATTTAGGTAGCTCTGATAGATAGGGTCCAGGAATATACCGTCAAGTTACTTAATACAATATTATGAGCTCTTCAACTGGCTATTAGTGATGTTGAATTGCCTTTTAATATATTTTGTTGCCGTATAGATAACAGGGATTACTTTGACTGGTTATGTGATTGTTTGAATGTCCCTGGCTATTTTTTAAGAATTTGTGTTCAGTACACAGATATATGTATTTATATATATATATTTATTACTTTTTGTGCTGGATGCGACAAGCCGAGGACAGGGCGCGATGGCGCTGATTGGGGGAGGCTGATGTCCAGCAGTGGACTGAGATAGGCTGATGATGATGATGATGAAACAGATTTATAGTGAATATAATATATTGATCGAGAATTTTTTAAAAATTTATTCATAATAATATGTTAGTTTCAGATGAAGAATTATCTTAGGTATGATTATTTATCATTCTCTAGTTTGACTTTTAATTGATTGAAAATTTGGTTATATTTCTTATTTCCAGATATATACAGGCAGGGTGGCAAACATAGTGTCATTCGGATGTTTTGTACAAATAGAAGGCTTGAGGAAGAAGTGGGAGGGACTGGTGCACATTTCGCAGTTGAGGTCAGAGTGCAGGGTCAGCAGTGTTGCCGATGTGGTGTCCAGAGGGGACAAAGTTAAGGTAATGACAAAATTGTAATAACAGATGTATTGCCCTCTAAACTTAGCAACAAAACCATTTTTATATTACTAGGTTCTCTCATGAGTAAGTCAGTATGATTCATCGATACTATTTGTGCCTTGTCCCAATATGCAGCAGTCTTTTTATGCCACTATTTCATCATCATCATGTCCGTCTTTTCCATTCTACTGCTGGACATAGGCCTTTCCCAAGGTTTGCCACGATACTCGATCCTCCGCAGATCTCATCCAGCCACTACCAGCCGCCTTCTTAAGGTCTCGGTCGAACAGGCCCGTGGATGACCCACAGTACGCCCGTCAGTTCATGGTAGCTAAAACCTCATGGATATCTACCATTTAGTTTATAATATTTATTATTTAGTCCAATCTTGGATATTATTGGTTTCAGGTGAAGGTATTATCTGTGACAGGTCAGAAGGTCTCCCTGACAATGAAGGATGTCTGTCAGGAGACTGGGAAGGACCTAAATCCAGCGTCACATGCTCATTTGGAGGTAAGATAGATGATAAATTTATTGGTATTTTAGTAAGCTAGTGCCATGATGTTGTTTAAAAAATGGGTTCTCCTTTAAGCGTAACATACTTAAGTACCCAAATTTATTGGTGTTACCAAATATATTGCAGAGGATGTTGAAAATATTTGACATCAGATAGGCCAATGCCCCAATGGTCATCTTATGAGATGTTGAAATAAGAAAATTTTGACATTATTCATTAATAATAAAAATAATAACAATCGATCCATTAACATTCCACTGTTGGAATATGAGTCCCCCTTCATATTGACAGGGTTTAGGCCTCGTATTGAGAGGATTAAGGCCATATTATTCATTATGTGTGCCTTTATACCACTGTATTTATTCTGTTAAATAGAATTGTTTTACTTGTATGTTATGAATAATAGGTTCAGGCGATAGAAACTATGATATTAATATAACAACTACACCATTGTCTCTGTTTAATTACATAACAATATTAATTTACACATTATACATAATTTAGGCGGAACGCGAAGGACGGAATCCAGACAGGCCCCCGCCTGCGGCTACAGTGCTAGCTGGTTTGCAGCAAAATTTGGATCCAGATGAGGATTCCAGCAGGAAACGAGTCACAAGGATATCTAGCCCAGAACGATGGGAAATCAAACAGGTATGAACATAACCATTTAATGGTAATTGAGACTTATTAGTTCTTCTGTGAATAGGGTTTTTCTAAGCATGTTTGCACTATCTTAGGGCGCATCTGCACTTTACATCAAACAGGATCCAGACCAAATACCAGTCACACATAGATACAAAAAGAAAAATGTTGACCATGCATTTAAATCTCATTGCCCAAATACTTGATACATGATTTAACTTAATTTTGACTATTTCAAAATTGTAATACTAAGTTTGTATTAATATATTTTTGTATGTATCCACAGATGATATCGTCGGGTGTGATAGATAAGAGTGAACTACCGGACTTCGACGAGGAGACCGGCTTACTGCCGAAAGATGAAGACGGTGAAGCCGACATTGAAATAGAGCTAGTAGAAGAAGAGCCACCCTTCTTGCAAGGTCATGGCAGAGCCTTACATGACTTGTCTCCTGTAAGAATAGTTAAAAATCCAGACGGTTCATTAGCTCAAGCGGCGATGATGCAGTCCGCTCTCGCCAAAGAGAGAAGAGAACAGAAGATGATTCAGAGAGAACAAGAAATGGAGAGTTTGCCAACTGGCTTGAACAAAAACTGGATAGATCCTTTACCCGATGCTGATAGTAGAGCTTTGGCTGCTAATATGAGAGGCACTGGCATTGCGCCCCAGGATCTGCCCGAGTGGAAGAAACATGTGATCGGTGGAAAGAAATCCTCTTTTGGCAAGAAGACAAACTTGTCTCTGTTGGAGCAGAGACAATCACTGCCTATTTATAAATTAAAGGATGAATTGACAAAAGCAAGTTTAAATAAAACTAATATATCTATAGTTTTGTCCAGTTTGTGTGTTACACAATAAAATACAATAGGTTTACTATCGTAATCTCGTCGGCCGAGGCGTCGCAAGAGCGGCACGCGATCAAGCGATCGTGGGTTCGATGCTCCAGTTCTTTCTTCTCGATGATGACCATATTATAACCTCGAGGACCATTTTTTAGAGAAACGGGTCAGCATTTGCACTATGCAGACACGTGCCCGTAAGATTTTGGGTTAGTACCGATTTGGTTTAATTTTGATTTTTTTTACCACAGGCCGTATCAGATAACCAGATTCTCATAGTGATCGGCGAGACGGGGTCGGGCAAGACGACGCAGATCACGCAGTACCTGGCGGAGTGCGGCATGACGGCGCGCGGCCGCGTGGCGTGCACGCAGCCGCGCCGCGTCGCCGCCATGTCCGTCGCCAAGCGCGTCGCCGAGGAGTTCGGCTGCCGGCTGGGCCAGGAGGTCGGCTACACCATCCGCTTCGAGGACTGCACCAGCCCGGAGACTATCATTAAGTAAGAACGTCTTAGTATTATATCAACCGTGTATCATATGCGAGTAATCCTGCCAAAAGCATTTCCAACATGTAACAATTTATTTATTTCTTTCAGTGCTATATTGTCTACCATCGCTCTTGCAGAAGTTCTTGACTCATACAATTATAGTACTGGTCTCATAATCAGTATAATTCGTTATATATTTCGTTCCTCCACATCAACTATTGGGTTAAGAGGTAAAATGAACCTTAAAATAAAATAATATATTCCAGATACATGACAGACGGTATGTTGCTCCGGGAGTGTCTGATGGACCTGGATTTAAAAACCTACTCAGTGATTATGTTGGACGAAGCCCACGAGCGCACCATTCACACGGACGTGCTGTTTGGGCTCTTGAAGCAAGCCGTACAGAAGAGACCCGAACTTAAACTTATAGTCACCTCAGCCACTTTGGATGCTGTTAAATTCTCACAGTACTTCTTCGAAGCACCGATCTTCACAATACCGGGCAGAACGTTCCCGGTAGAGGTTTTGTACACGAAGGAGCCCGAAACAGACTATCTCGATGCCTCTCTAATAACAGTCATGCAAATCCATTTACGGGAGCCACCAGGAGATATTCTTCTATTTCTCACGGGTCAAGAGGAAATTGATACAGCATGTGAGATACTCTATGAGCGAATGAAGTCCTTAGGTCCTGATGTGCCCGAATTGATAATTCTGCCAGTATATTCTGCTCTGCCATCTGAAATGCAGACAAGGATATTTGAGCCAGCACCACCCGGCTCGAGGAAAGTGGTGATCGCTACTAATATTGCTGAGACTTCATTGACGATTGATGGTATTTATTATGTGGTGGACCCTGGCTTCGTGAAGCAGAAAGTATACAATTCCAAGACTGGCATGGATTCACTTGTGGTCACTCCTATTTCACAGGTATGTTTTACTACCTTCATTTAATAAAAATATATCCTTTAAGTTGTATTGTTGGATTAATTTATGAACAATACATGACTTCTTACAAAATTCCGATTTTATAGAAAACAGACTAAGTGAAGCACTTTTGCATTAAATTCCACAGATTTTATAATAAATTTTTATAGCACATATTTAGCTCTATAAAATACCATTGTAGGAAAATTACAAGGAAATACAATGAATTACATTGAAATACTGTGTCCCGCGGTTTCATCCGCGTTAATTAGATAACAATCTATTAAAAAACTATATTAAGAACACCACGCTATGATCATCAAGAGTAAATATAGTAAAAAATAGGGGTGCCCGCGACTTCGTACGCGTAGATTTCGTAAGTTTTGAAAAAATAAATGACATTACTTCGTTATTGGTTAACCGATTTAAATGAAAAAAAACTAAATGTTAAGTGAAGGCCATCACAATATAATCCTGAAAATTGCATTCAAATCGAATAAGCCGTTTCTGAGATTAGCGTGCACAAACATACAGATATACAGACAAACAGTCAAAATGAAAATACATTGTTTTGGGTTCTCTTGCGTATATAAAGGCATCGTATTATGAATTTAAAAAAAAAAGAATTTTTAAATATATTTGCCATGTACAGACAGCAATCAGTTACAGTTTTCTTATATGTGTAGATTGGGTTACTTTTAGAGTAAATTTAACAATCATTTGAACAGTTAATCAGACGACAATGATCAATGTCATTAAACGTTGGGCGTAAGCCTTTTATTTTAGAATAACATAAGACCAAAATAAAGTTGACTGTAAGGAACATAAAAAGAACTTCAATTAAACATTAACATGACATTTAATAAGAATCACCAAGTAACGATACGCGCAGGCCGCCGCGAAGCAGCGCGCCGGCCGCGCGGGCCGCACGGGCCCCGGCAAGTGCTACCGCCTGTACACGGAGCGCGCCTACCGCGACGAGATGCTGCCCACGCCCGTGCCCGAGATACAGCGCACCAACCTCGCCACCACCGTACGTGTCTACTGACGTCACAGACGTCTGTATTTAATGCCATTATTAAATCGTTATGTGGTCATGGGACGCTTTGGGAAATGCCTTTGTCCAGCAGTGGACGGTAAAGACTGATGTGGTGATAATGATGATGAAGATAAATTTGTTGGCGCGTATAATGAGGAATTTTCATCTTTAATAATAAATAATAATAATCGACCCATTTAACATTCCACTGTTGGAATATTTGTAGGTGTCCTCTCATATAGACAGAATTAAGGCCAAATGCGGATTGGCAGACTTCACACACGTTAGATTTTTTTTTATACATTCGAAGGTGTGCAAGTTTCCTCACGGTGTTTTCCTTCACCGTTAGCAAGTGATATTTAAACTTAAAACGCACTTTCGTAAAGAGGTGCGCGCCATGGATTTGAACCCAGAACTCCCGGAGTGAGAAGTTGAATTCTTAACGACTAGGCTATCACTGCTTTTTCTGCTGCTAATTCTAAATATTTCTCAAATCTCAAATCACCGCAAGCTCTGTCGCCAACGAGTCATTTCATTATATTTAATAGAAAACTTTTCCACAATTGTTTACGTACAAGACAGCTTCACAATAAATATATTTGAATGGTGTAGTGGTTAATGACCCTAGCCGTTGAACTTTAGTTTGTGGATACGATTCCAATCAGAGTAACATCTATTTGTGTGGTAAACACGATTATTAATTCTAGCTTTTGGTGAAAAAACATATAAAAATCATCTACATATATAAACGTGTAATTAAAATACCGTAATGTATGTTGATCAGTCTATCATGTTCGAAGAGTGCTGACTGTAACGACAAGTTTGTGAGGATAGAGATATTTGGCATTCAGTGCTCTCTGCCTACCCCGTAAGGGATTACAGCGTGAAGGTATTGTAATAATCAGTTGTCAAATTATCAAGTTGTATTATGATCATCACAGTTACACCATAAGTCCACAACGCCTTGCTTTGGGATCCCACAACAACATATAAGTTATGAGCATGTAAAGTTATTAATAAATGGATGCTAAGGTGTGCATTTAATAATAACTTCAAAAATAAATGTTTTTTTAATTATTTTGTAACTTTGTTTTACTTTTATTTACACGTTCCACTACAGAAGCCAAATTAAAAGAAGCTTCGGGGCGTATAAAATTATTTTTCATTAATCTACCGCAAGGACTGTTTAAATGTTGGGTATCGTGTAGGTGTACTGGCAGCCAGCCGGGGGCATCGGAATGTCAAAGACAGCGGATTATTATACTATTCATTAATACTAATACAATAAAAAAAAGTAACATCACGCCTGTAATCCCCGAAGGGATAGGCAGGGGAATGTATTACCCTTTCACGTTTCACCAGCGACGTTTAAATCCTATGGAATAGGTGATGACCCTATTGCTATATAGCGGGCACTGATCTAGACTCCGAGTCAGTATTAGAAATTCTAAACTACAAAATTTCCATATTACCCGACCCGGGATTTGAACCCAGGACCTCCCGTTCGGCAGTCGCGCTTACAACCTCAACCAACGAGGCAGTTAATAATAAATATTTATATTATTGACTGCCTCGTCGTTTTAACTGATATAATATTTAACTCAAAGACTTACTTATCGAAACTTGTATGGAATCTGCGAGTATAATAATAACAGTAATCCTTAAATCTTTATATCACAGTATTGAGGTGCCATCCAATTTCAGTACAAAATAAGGATGCCGGCACACGATTTGTTATCGCTATATTATATATTGAACGAGCCGTGAACAAATGAACGGGCACAAAAGTCAAATTCCAATGACTTTTTTTGTGAATGTAGGTAATTTTAGACGTTAATTAGTTAAATAGTTGCGTGTACTAAATACTGCGTGCTGTCAATATTAAAATTACAATACACATTTTAATTCTAATTCCAAATATCTATGTATATACATATATACATATGTATGTAAAAGTTCGCAAACTGAATAGTAAGATTTTTCTTTTAAAGGTTTTTTGAATTCTCAACGAACTTAAAACAAAAATGCATGGCTGGAGGAAACGTATATTGATAAAGAGAGGACCATTTTAAATCCGTATAACTTATGCTAAATTAAAGGATAACCTTTAAAATATTATATAAACTTAAATATAATGCACCCCAAGCTGTGATAAAAAAATCACTTGAAAACTAGAATATTTACGAGCATAAAATATACAATGTGCGGCGGTCCCAATAATACCCTCCCACGCGTATCTTTGAGAAGCCGAGATTGAATATGTTAATTACGAAGATGATTTTATAATTGGTTAGGGAAAGGGTTCTGTAGTCTGCCACAGACAGGTGTAATAATGTTGGGTTTTATATTTGTCCGTATAATTAAACAAGAAACAAAACAAGAAAGTCTTTATCGTTCACTGTTACATTTTACAAAAATGTAAGAGAGAGACGGCGAGGAAAAGTTTTACAAAAATGTAAGGGAAATGCAAATATACTCCCATAAGCTGAAGTGTCAGGGCGCATAGTTTACAGAGCAGATAACCTTCGGAGTACCTGTTCTAAAGCGAAGATCACGCCTTGGTAAAAGTAGTGTAGGCCTTCATTCAGCTAGCCAGCAGCCAGCAGTGGACGAAAACGAGCTAGTGAAGACGATGGTGATGATTCACTCAAAAAAGCACATTTGGATATCCTGCCTCGTGATTTCCAGTAGCATTTACACTCTCAAACTCACAAGTAAGTATACAAACTGCCAGACTTATAACAAATACCTAGGGTAATCTAAACATCACCTGACCGGAACTGGACCCTGAAACTTCTGCGCTTTAAACAACCATGAATATTATGGTAATTTATCATTCTATTTTTAATTCACCGGAGAATGAAATTAAAAACAAGCAATAAAATAAATTTAGAATCACTTTCCATGCTTCTAGAGATATAATCAAAATTCATCCCGCGACTTTTGAGTGACTAAACTTTAGAACATACTTAGTCAAATAATTTCCATACAATTTTTCATTTCTTACATTTTCAAGTTATAGAAGGCGTGTGTGCAACGGTCGCCAAGCCGGACGTGAAGCGTGGTGGGTTATGGTCTTAGCCTTTTTCATTCTATCAAGAGACCCAATTCCATCAGTCTAGACCCATGTCCATCATCATGTCTATCATGGACCGTACATGTTCTGATGAGAGAACACTTTAAAAATATTTTTCTATCAAGTATATCGATTTTGAGCACAGAGCTATTGCAACATAGCATTATGCAATTTATTCACAAACTAGCTGTGCCCGCGACTTCATACGCGTAGATTTCGTAAGTTTTAAAGAAATAAATTGACATAACTTCTTTATTTGTTAACCGATTTAAATGAAAAAAACACTAAATGGTAAGTGAAGCCCATCACAGTCTAATCCTAAACGCTGCATTCACAATCGGATAAGCCGTTTCTGAGATTATCGTGCACAAACATACAGACAAACAGACAAAATGAAAAACAAAAAATAAATGTTTTGGGTTGTCTTGCGTATATAAAAGCACCCCATTATGAATTTTTAAATATATTTGCCATGTACAGACAGCGATCAGTTACAGTTTTATTATTAGTAAAGATATATAATATTCAACAAAATCAGTTTCGTATGATCTGCGGATCGGTCCCCGTCGTAAAGCAATAGGCTCATCCTTTATTTTACGTTGGGAAGTAAACGTAATTGGTGAAAGGTACTTGTCCTAAACTCTACATTTACCTCTATCCCTCTATCTACCTATCTACCTCTATTTACCTCTCCCGGAATTACAAGCGTGATGTAAGTTTCGCGTGAAAGCGATACAGAATAAAATAACCAAGTCATTTTATGGAAACATTCTGGCCGAGTACTAAAAGATATATGTACATATGTATGTATATATGTATACATACTCCAAGACAACATGTTTGCACATAACTCATTATCGTCTAGTGTTAAATAGACTGAAGGTAAAAAGGGCCAAGTATGTCGGTCAGCATTTGTCTTGACCTTGAATTGGCGATAGTTTTAGATTTGTTTAGGATACTAATTGTAACTAAATAATGCAATTCTCATTCCACTTGCATTGTATCATAGTAGTCTCCTATTATGCGATTTACATAGACACTTTTATAACACTTTACATAGCATTTTATTTGACTGCCTCGTTGGTCGATTTGTTGCAAGCGCGACTGCCGATCGCGAGGTCCTGGGTTCAAATCCCGGGTCGGGTACTAGTGAATTTTTCTAATTTAGAATTTCTGGTAGTGACTTCTGGTCCTGTGCCCGGTGTATGGCAAAAGGCTCACCGCCTGTTCCATGGGACGTAAACGTAACTGATGAAACGTGGGAGTGTACTACCCTCGTCTGCCTACCCCTTCGGGGATTACAGGCGTGATGTTACGTTTCAATAGATCCCGCAAAAGGTGCACCTTTTGTGGATATTTTAATGTTGTCCAAAGATGTATGCATTAAACTAGATCTGGTATTAAGTACCTTTTAGAATTGTTCATATCAACTGTAGGCTTAAATATATAGTTTTTTTTATGTAACAGAAATCAGATATTGAATTTAATATTTAAAGAAATACATTGAAGTTTTTATGCTTTATGAAATATGTTTAATAAGATTTAAAATGTACCGGCCTAACTCACGTACGTTTTTCGAGATGGCCCGACTAGTTTCGGACCTGTACGAGGTCCTTCCTCTTAAACTCCCGTCGTTTGCAGCGAGGTCGCGGCGGAGACATCTCATTTTACGGGTACATTGTTACTCATGTGTATAAATACTCACGAAACATTAATTAGTAAAATATGTTAAATAAATGCTCAAGAATTTATTCTGATATTTAAACTGACATCAAAATCACTTATCACATTTATCAAATGTTTAATAGATAACTAGGCTTCACGACAGCCCTTTGTAACCTAAATTTTAGTTAACAAAAAAGACTAAATATTAGTGATATAAATGAGAATAACACAGTCCATAGTGAAGAAAGAACAGTAAGACACTTACCGAATATCAAAGAAACAATACTAAATGTATGAACAAACGTGTTCTTACTATAGAAACACTATATAAAATTTTGGTAAATGTCAAACTGACATAATGTACGTAACCGCTGAAATTGAAAGCGATTAAAACCTGATAACGTTTGTTGTTTTTTAAAAATACAAAAAAAACAATGACAAAAATAACAAGCGAAGTGCTCTTTCACAAAAGTGAAATAATCGTTTTGATTATGATAGGGTTGCCAGTTTTCTTTTATATGTATCCTAGCAAACCTTGCCTGTTTGCGAGGCAAGTAGGTTGCCGTTGGCTAAAGTGGTAAGTGGTCACTGTCGACTATGGATCTATGTACCACCAATGTGGTGCCGGCTTTAAGGCGAGTCGCCTTTGCGATTTTCTTGAAGAAACCGATGTCATAGTGCCGCGGAAAAATATTACGTTTGTATGAATAAAACAGCACAAGTCCTTGTATTTCGCACGAAATTAAAAATTCCCTTACTGTAATTATTATAAACCAATATTTATTCTCGTCTTTATATCAACACATTCATATATTATTTTTAAACATTTGATAGTTATCTAAATTTGTCTATGCACAGAAAATCAATATTTATTTTCCTCTAACAAAATCAAGGACGCTTCGTTTTTAGTTCTCATCGCCGGCTTATATTCACAAAACCCACACAAATATGTACAAATATTGGTAAACGGCGGACAGGAATATATGATATGTTTAAATATTTGTTTTAGCGAGAAGAGAGGAAAAAGCAGAACTATATTGTCGCGAAGTTTAATAAAAAATATTTAAATTTTTTTTTGCTGAACTCGACAAGACGCGATGGAGCTCATTAGTGGACATCTATGTCCAGCGATAGACTGAAATACGCTGATGATGACGATAATGGTGAGTATATTAACCGGATGTACGAAACGTAAAACGCAAGATCATATTATGTTAAATTCAGTCGCTAAACTTCCCAACGATATGGATGATAAGTACAATGATTTTTAAACACAAAACAAAAAAATCGTAACATCACTACTATAATTCTTGAAGGGGTACGCAGAGAAGTGCACTACACTCTCACGTTTCATTAATTACGTTTAAGTTCCATGGAACAGGTGGTGAGCCTATTGCCATACACCGGCAGGTCCAGACTCCGAGTAACTACTAGAAATTCTAAATTAGAAAATTCGTAACCGACACGGGATTTGAACCCAGAACCTCCGGATCGGCAGTCGCGTTTGCAACCACTCAACCAACGAGGCAGTACAAATACAAAGCAAAGTGGAGAAAATAAGTGAATATCGTGTCATTCAGTCATCAGTTCTTTTAATCTTGTGCTCTTCGATAGGAGATTCCTTTCAGAATGAGGAGAGATAAAACCAGTCCATAACATTGTCTTAGATAATACTAAAACCCTAAGGCATGCAGGTTTACTCTCGATATTTTTATTAACCCTTAAGGCTACGGTTCATTTTATCTAAGAGAAAAAACTAAATTCGTTCTGATTTATTTCAGGTCTTAAAATAACAGGTCTTATTAAACTATACGGTAGGACCATGTGGTTGAATGCCAAGTTCAGGGTTTGTCAGAGGACCATTCGTTCCTATCAGCTGTCAATAAATAATTTCAGTAAAATATTAAATACTCTGAGCGATCCGATAAACGAATATATGTGCTAGAAAGAGACGGGTATAATTAAAAAAAACCCTAAATCCACAAAAGTAACATGTTAAAGCTATTTCTGAAATATGCTCTAAGAATTTGGCAATAGTTCTATCAGCAAGAGGTAAGCAGCCTTTGATATTTCTCTCACAAAACGGTGGCAGGAACGACATATTATCGTAGCCGGACCTATCATTTTTTACAGACGAGCACATCCGTGATAAACGTAACCCGTGACCTTTATGGTCAAAATAAAGATAAAACTATCTGTTGTACAAATAAAATATATACAAATAAATAGATTCTATGCTGATAATTCACATCTGACCTATCATCTCGAGTTCACGTAATTTTGTCGAAAAAAGGTCTTATCAACATCACGAATAACAAAATACGCTTATGTTGTGCCTAAAAGAATATTAGGTATATGTCTTGAAATATTTATTCGTTTTCCTTGTAATTCACCATTTTCAACCTAGGTTCGGTCTCGGGGTCGGACAAAAGATTGAGCCTGGATTTGAATTATTATGCCTGGATTTGTGTAGGCTCACCTATTCCACGGTGGATGCTATAACATAACTGATGAATCGTAGGAGTGCACTACACTCCTCTGCTAACCCCTTCGATGAAATACAGGCGTGTACGTATTTAAATATGACTTTTTAAGTAGGTTCCCAGTGTTGGGCTTGACCTGATTACATTTTGGTTTTGACATGTAAGTTACATTTCTGGCTCGCAAGCTCGTGGATTTCTTTTATAATTTACATAATCATTACCTGTTCTCCTGTTTCGGAGGTGACAATAAAATATGTATTCTCAATTATTATTATGTCGTTTTTTAAATTCTATCAATTATTCTCCAAAGAATTATAAACGCAACAAAAAATGTAGGATTTTAGAAAAAATGCAAATGGTCATTTGGAAAATAAACAGAATACTATCGATTAGAAATAAAGAATAACAGTTATAAATTTTACTATTAAATGTTTCGTGAGTATTTATACACATGATTAAATGTGTACCGACTTAACTCACGTACGTTTTTCGGGATGGCCCGAGTAGTTTCGGACCTGTACGACGTCCTTCCTCATGAGCTCCCGCCGTTTGCAGCGAGGAAGGACCTCGTACAGGTGCAAAACTAGTCGGGCCATCCCGAAAAACGTACGTGAGTTAAGTCGGTACACATTTAATCAGTTATAATAAATATAAAATATATGCGGTCGAAGCGTGCTCATTTCATTTTTAGTCTTTTATTTCTTTCATTAAATATGATGACGCTTTTGCGAAATCGTATCTTGTCATGTTTCTGTCTATTTTGACAGCACATCGTGATAAGATTTACCTATTTATATATTTAAAGATTTTTAGGAAGTAGATAAGATTTATTTATTTATTTAAAGATTTTTAAGAAGATAAGATTTATTTATTTATATAAAGATTTATTTATTTATTTAACAGATTGATCTGTTTACACATTCACAGTGATTTTAGCACAATACTTCCTTTCTTAGATTCACTACAAAATCGTTCGATAGATAGGTACATATACCTATATGTTTTTTTAAATCCAAATAAATACTATAAATGCAAAATTGGCGGCGTCTAGAGTCTGAATATCTTTTTTTACGTGTTGCAGTATAAATCAATGAATCTCGTTAGTTTAAATTAAATTTGAAACCTATAAACTATACAGGTTCAATAGAATACCATTTTTAAATCAACTTCCATTGAATATTAAGCCGGATGAAAGATTGTCCGGGAGTTATATATTTACGGATACATTTCCGCGCAATGGATACATAAATATCAGCTAGTTTCACATAAGTTTGGAATCACTACACCACACACGTGGTGTAGTGATTCCATAAAACCAAAAATTGTTGTAAGGACTGCAACCTAAAGTGCCTTAAAACATTTTTATACGATTTCAGTCTATCTGATATTAAAATATTTGTTCTCGAATTCAATCACATAACCTTAAGAGATGCTTTTTACGTGAACAGTAATTAATGTATAATGAGCATTGCTTAGTTATATAAGGAAGGTATTTTCAGATGAAATAATAAACCAATTATTGTATGACAAACGTTTCCTTAAATCGTTGGTATTTTAGGAAACACTTTCCTACGTATACCAAATATTTTTATACATACCACTGCCTTAAAGGTAGGTAAGAATTTATAAAAAAGAGATAAATATAATAATCGCTTATTACACCTCCAGAACATTTCTATTAACTATTTATCTATATACGTAAAATAGGTATATTTAACAGAAAAATGAAAGAAGCAAAATTATATATAAACACAACAGATCAAAATGTAAAAAACAGACATACCAGTGCGATCTTCATGATTTCCTGTGTGAGTGATGTTCAACTTGTCAAATTCTATCTGCCAATGACAAGATGATACCGGCGCCGTGACTTATAAAGTCGGCATGAGATAACCCCACCGCAGCAAAGTCAATATTTGGGTGGTATGTAAACATACACCAATCTCGTCAGCGCCGATTTTGCTGATCGTTTCTGCAAATTTAAGAGCTCTACCGATAAGAAGGTAATGTTTAAAAAACAACTGGTGTTTGTTTCATTAATACATTTCTGATTATCATTACATGGTCTGCGCGAATGCTCGTCGTTGGTACCTAATTAAATGGTGAATAGACAAACCCTAGTCTCTACAGGTAATGTGAAGCGGATTACTTAAAATTCTTGGGAATTCCATGAGATTCTGTTCCAGGTTTGGCAAGTGGTCCAATAGAAAGTTACTATATCACTTCACTTCATTTCCCTTTTAATATATACATATGTTCTTATCGCACACCGTAGTAGTGTTACACAGAACCAGGTTTCCACTTGTGATTGTGGAAACCCACGCTGTTTACATGTGGTTATTAAGAAATGGACGACGCGTTACAAACAGATTTGAACATGAAAATAGCGCCATGTTCTATCACACAGTTCAAATTTTACCTTTAGAATTGAACGACTGTAACAATTAACGTATATGATTTCAACATAACATCACGCCTATAATAGTACACTCAGAAGAGGGGTGTAGTAGGTACATACCCACATTTCACCAGTGATTATAAAATTTTAAAATGCTAAAATATTACGGTTTTTAGGCGATGTGGCCTAAGCCTATTAAGTACTTTATATTGGACGATGCAGTACAATTATTACAACACTAGCGGCCCGGTACGTGCTTCGCTACGTATAAAAGTGAAATATTAAAAAAATTTAATTGGAATATCAAATTCATTTATTCAAACAAAAAAATATTTTATTAATTGCTAGCTATTTTAAAACTTAATCCAATGAATTTGATATTCCAATTAAATTTGCTTTAATCGAAGCACGTCCAAAATGAAATGACCGCATGAATGACATAACAACATGCTTT
>DWJK01001979.1:0-15562 GCA_018248815.1 Croniades pieria auraria
ATTTTGATAATAAAGTTTTATCATTTGCACGTGCTGCTCGACGCTGTAACTTACCATGATGATTTGTCTTTAGTGACTGATTAAAAGACGATATTTTGACAGAAAGTAAAAGAAACTATATGGCTGCCACGAGCTGTCAAAATCAACCCGTCCCTAATGTAAAACTCTATATATGTATATATTTATGGACAAGAGGCTCCAGCTTCACATGGCATAAGACCGGAATCCTATGCTTTGCCGTTTTTCAGCTATACTCTAAAAAAAGCAAAAAAATATTGAAAAAGGTTCCGCCGTATACAGGTGCGAAATACCGAATAGAAGATATCCAGTTCTATTCGAGGTTTAACACTGAAGTATTACTACGTTTGTTATGACTGGGCCGGAACGCGTTATGTTTTTTCATATACCTACTACAAAATCTAACCATACTAGGACACCGCCATTGTCCTAATTAGCGATGAAACGCGCGTGGGACAGTAAACGATTTTGAAATCTTCACAATCAAGGTATCATTAAAGCTATCATCAGCTCTTTAACCATTCCATTGTTACACAAGAACCTTTTGTAACCATGAGAACTGAGAAGGGTTAAGGTTACAGTATTCCAAGCTAGCCGTGTGCGGGTTCACAGATGTCACAGGCTGTAGAATTCCACAGGGAAAACTTTAATACGTATAGATTTTCAATACGACGTTCTCCCCCACAAATGCTTTACCGCCATTGCTGCGGTTCCAGTTGAATTTCACACACGAACGTCCACAAATGCTTTGACCCGTAATGAACGGCGCTCGGGCTTGTAATAACCGTAGACCGATCAAGTCACATGCGAAGATACATCATTCTGTTGCCGATCGCCTACAGAGTAACACATTTTAATAGAAGTAAAATTTAAAAATTAAAATTAACTACCTCGTTGGTCGATTGAAATCGCGACCGGAGATCGGGAGGTCCTGGGTTTAAATCCCAGGTTTGGTCCTATTGGATTTCGTAACTTGGATTTTCTAACTTTTGTCTAGAAATTCCCAATAGGGGCTCGGAGTCTTGATCCCGGTATACGACAATAGGCTCACTAGCTATTTCATCAGATGTAAAACGTAACTGGTGAAACGTGGGAGTGTACTACACTCCTCGACCTACTCCTTCTGGAATTACAGGCGTGATGTTACGTTTTAAAAATTATAAGGAAAAATACAAAAACTCACTCATAACTATAATTATTGCAAACATATTAATTGTAGGAAAAGTTGTGAGATGAATAACAATGCTACAATAGCAAACATTTACCCATAAATTAATACCACAATATAGCTCCGTACGTACACACATGTACATGATGTGAAAACCAATGCGATACACTTAGCCAATAACAACAGTATGTGCAGTATTTGTGCGGTGGGCCGCGGACGCAGACGATTCAAGAAAACGGTCAAAATATGCAGTACGGCATTAAATTTCTGCATATATTCCTCACGCTTGCAACCATGGACTACATCTGTGCGCGTAAGTATATAAATACAATAATAATAATAGTATTAATAATCTTGGGAACACGCACACACACACTGCCATCTGTCGCAGGAAAGACAGAGCTGTTACATATATGTACATATGTATACGAGTATACACATCTTTACCTAACATCCCACTCCGGGGGTCTTGGGTGTTGAGTATTGGGTATTAAATATTAGCAAGCACGTCTTCACAAATAATGTGACTTTCAAATTAAAATATCATTTACCGTAGCGCTGAAGAAAAACATCGAGAGGAAACCGGCACATCTTAAAGTTATGTCCATTGTGCTCTAAAGCGTGTAAAATCTACCGCAGGCACTTGGTCAGCGTGGCAGACCATAGCCTTAATACTTGTCATTCTAAGAGGAGACAGACCTGTATCCAATCATGATGACGATGACTTATGCATATAATTTAACACACGACACGAAACAAACATTACCCTCAAGTCTCGCCAAGCATTTGTTTGGAACGAAGGATACATCGATTTTGAACATTCCATGTTTCAAAATTACATTCAAAATGCTGTAGGCAGATGCTGGATATGACAAGCCGAGGACAGGGCGCGATGGCGCTCATTGGGGGAGGCTTATGTCCAGCAGTGGACTGAGATAGACTGATGATGATGATGTTTCAAAAGGCTCAGAACCGGAGTGGCGCCGATTAGAGGAAACCTATGTCCAGCAGAGGACATCCAAAAGCCGACGAAAATGATGATGTTGTGTAAAAAACGGATTCAACCTAACGTGTGATTATTATTAATGATTAAAATCAGACCCACAAACAATACAAGTGGTAGGTTTGTTTTTAATGAAACGTTCAGTGTTAGACACCAATGCATACTCTACTGTACTATTAACACTAACAGTATTATAAAATATTATAACGTAACCCGAAGTATACCCGAAAGGGTAGGCCAGAGGAGTGCAATATACTCCCACGTTTCACTAGATACGATTTCGTCTTCCAACGTGTACTCTCTTGTATTTTTATACAAAATAAAGTTACACAAGAGAGAGAGAGACACAGAGAGAGAAGAAGAAAGAAAGGAAAGAAATTCTTTTCCCTTGTCCCATTTTCCTGCCATGTCATACTACGTCACAAAAGTTCCGGTATGCACAATAATTTAAAATTGTCTGCGATTGTATTATTATATTATAATATTAAAAAATTATATTAAATATATTATATCATAACACTACAATGTTATTCAAATTTTCTTACGGACTTGCCAAATCGATTATCATCACTTCACGAATTCTAATATATTTTATTATCTAAATTTAAAACAGTTGACTTTCCGCTGCGTACTGTTCTTATTCAAATTATATTTCTCTGATAAAAAATATTAAAAACCTTAACTTTAAAAAATTAACACTATCAAATAATAATCTGGCCACCTCCACATTTGGGCAGCGTGGTGGACTATGACCTCAACGATAAAATAGTTGATGCTGACAGTGTATTCATGTATTCTAATTATATTACGTACGTACGTACGTAATTTCACGCCTGTTATCCCCGAAGAGGTAGGCAGACGAGTGTAGAACACTCCCACGTTTCACCAGTTACGTTTATGTCTAGTGTTGGGCGTAGTTAACTACTGTTTTGTAATCTGGTTACTAATTACGATTAAAAGTAGTTAACTACATGTAGTTATGATTACATGTAACTTAACTACAGTAATCAAACTACATGATGTAGTTATTAATTTGATTGCTGCAATCTAGTAGTTATAACTACTGATTTATTTGATTTCTATGGACTTATATTTTGCAATTAAATAAAACGTAGAATAAAAGCACAGCCTGTACAGCCACCCGAGTTAAAACCCGAAGGTGTGGGTTCGTTTCCCGCCTATGATCTGTTTGGTGGTAGAATAGTTATATTATATTATAGGATAGTTCTTGTTCATATTGCACAACTAGCTAGCAATACAATAAAATAACTAAGTGGTGCAAGCGCAGTAGCGTTGTCAAACTATAATAGTGGCAAACGGACGTACACACTGTAAAACGCAATTGATTATTGAATACACTGCCAAACGACTCGTACCGACCATGCAGCGAGCAACTGCGAGAGAGCGCTATAACAATATAAATATGTAATTTGTAGTTATAACTACTGATTACTATATGTACTCGTAGTTAGTAATCAGTAGTTAGATTTCATATTGCCCAACACTGCTGTCAGGCGACCACAACCTTTTTACATTACTGAACGTCAAACATACGTAACCATTACAGACGTATACATTACAGACTCTCAGATATTCGAAAAATTTTGTTTTGGGAAGCAGGGGTGGGGGGATTAGGTTTGAAAATAAAAATCAAAGTGGGTGTGATCGTGTATTGTTCACCAGCGCACGCGCGGCCGGTACTCGTCGCTGAGCGCCACGCGCTTGATGCTTTCGTATCCGAGGATGATGCAGAAAGAGAAGCAGGCGGACTGCGCCAGGCGCGCCGACAACCCCTTGCGGTACAGCCCCACCAGCCCCTCCTCGCGCCATAGCTCCAGGAACACCTCCCGCATCGAGCCCACCCCTTCCACCTGATACATACCACGATCTTTATGTACATTGTCACTCCAGGCACCTCATGAAGAAAGCACAGAGCATCGAGCCTCAAATACCTTTATCCTTCACTCATTGTAAAGCTCACATTGTCCGCTATTGAGTGTATTGACAAAATTATTACATAGCACTCATATCTTAAATGAACCGATGGGTATTATTACTTTGCTTTCTAAATAAAATATTTTTATTACATTCACTTTCTCGCACATTATTTAAATTCGGTGTTTGATCGTGAATATCATGATACTGTCCAAGAATTCGCAAGATCATCAACATAAACATTGCTGTTTAACAGCAGAAATTGTACGTAGCACATTCCGTCACCTGTCTGGCAACTTCTTTGATCACAGAGTAACCCTACACTGCATTCATTACTGTTTCTCCTGTCACCATCATCAGTCTGTCTCAGTCCACTGCTGAACGACAGATTACCTACTTTCGCGAGTACGTACTTTCGGCATACGAGTTGGAGATTACAAAGCACAGCTTTTTCGCACTGGAATGCCTAAACAGTTTCACCCAGTGTTTGAAAGTTATTCTGATCTGATACAAAAAGCCCAGGACCGTGGACTGACTGCAAATTGGGGGAAGTCTATTTCCGGCGGTAGACTTCTAAAGACTGATGGATGGAAGGAGCTACTATGAGGATGTGACCTGGGTACCTGTAGCCGCGCGCGCACGATGTCCAGCGGGTTGGTCAGGATGGTGGTGGTGAAGCCGCCCAGCGTGCCCGCCACACACTGGATGAACAGGTGAGACACCCACGTCGGGCTGATCTTCAATAGCTCATCTATAATAAATGTATAGTACAACATTTCTTTTACTTTAGTTATATTATGTGAAAGAAATTTCACAGAAATGGGAAAATGATTTTTAAAAATTATGATTCTTCTGGCTTAGTATATGACAATTGTTCGTGTTCTTAGCGTTATAAATATTTACAGATTGTCAGATCCACTGGCCGGAACGACACATGAGTAAAGTGAAATTTTATAGTAGGTATATGACAAGACTTCTATACATTATCCACTGAAGAAGCTTCCCTTCGCTGGATGGATAGTAAAAGTTAGTTCTCGTATATAAACGTAAAGCGTCCTCTAGCGAATGTTAAGAGACCTTCTAACGACATTTATTACCCGCGCATTAAACATTATAGCTCAAAATATCTTCCACTGTCAAGTGGAAAAATTCCTTTTTGCGGCAAATTTCAAAAAAGAGGAACTCTGTTCCTTTAACGCGATAGAAAAAAATTCCTTTATCCTGCTATTGCCGTTAAAGGTCGTTTGAAACTCATAAAGAGGTGTGTCGTGAAGTGTAGAGGAGCGGGTACCCTGGTAGGCGGTGTAGAGCGCCCACCAGAGCGCAGAGTTGGGCACATAGGCGGCGAGCGAGGCGCCGTAGCCGCGGTAGTAGCCGCGCGCACCGTGCAGCCGGTACACGCGCGCCGCCACCGCGCGCGCCAGCGCCGCGCGCGACGCGCCTCGCTCCAGCTCCAGCCCCAGCGGATTGATCTTCTGCCGCAAGGAAATCACCACCACGCGAGATTAGTCAAGTATCGTGTGTTATCACTCGACGCAGCTGTATCAAACGCAATCACAACGCAATAAAAACAAAAAACTATTATCGCATGCACGTCGCACGCTGCAAATAATATATATGTCATCTGCCAGAAAATTGCATACAGTAATTGCCATAAAGAGATGCAGTTCACAACTTTTTTAATTTAAATGGAGAACATTTTTCGTACAGTCCACACAAATTTTAATTAAATTACACTTAGGCGGCCACATTCGATAATCGTCAACTTACATTGTTTGTTAGACATGTTTGTAGCAAATTATTTACGAATTACTTTACATACGACGTGTATTTAAAAACATATTTATATACGACATGAGATAGATAAAAAATAGCTAACTTGAATGAAACCTTAACTGAAAACCGTTTGATTTACAATTCACAGAACAGCTTGTAGCGCCACTTAGGGTAGGCCCGTCTTACAGCGGATTTTTAAAGGCTGATACATCAATGTACCCTGACAACCATCAGCGGTTTATATGAGCCACAAACGATTTTTTTAAAAGAACATTAAAACATTTCTTGAAGCTGGCAACAAAAAACCGCACACGGGTTCTCGTTAGATCACACAAAAAATATGTACATATTTTTATGAGGACTTACAGGATTTTTACTACCGTGTGCTGTGTGCCTGGCAAGCCCGAGCACCATCAAGTGCTGGCTGAGCACGTCGAACGGCACTATGACAGTTTGGCCCACGATGGACGCGCAGCCGCCGCCTATGAACGACTGCGGCAAATAAATGTGAACGTTCACACCACGAGAAATGTGCATCACACAGTTTGGCATTAAATACAAGTTTAAATCTTTTTACTACAGAGATACATGTACATAGTGAACGTGTAAAATATAAAAATCGTAACATCACGCCTGTAATCACCGAAGGGGTAGGCAGGCAGAGGAGTGTAGTACACTCCCACGTTTCACCATTTAGGTTTAAGTCCCATGGAATAGGTGGTGAGCCTATTGCCATACACCGGGCACAATTCCAGACTCTGAGTCACTACTAGAAATTCTAAACTAGAAAAATTTAATAGCATCCGACCTAGGATTTGAACCCAGGACTTCCCGATCGGCAGTCGCGCTTGCAAACACTCGACCAACGAGGCAGTCAAATATATTGATTTAGAATTGCAAATGATAGACACACAATTCGATAGACTTGGAGTGTGAAGAATAAGAAAATTAATTATGTTCGTCGTTAACTTTAAAATCCTATAAAAGGAACCTGTATTTATACCTTAAGAAAACGTTTCTGTTTTCAAAAGGAACAATAATAATAAACAAAATTGAGCAAAAAATGAATATCATCCATTACACGAGTATTTCTCACCTTCATACGAGGACTGATGTCATATTTCCCTAGCTCATGTCGCACACCTTCGTACGTTGAGATGTAGAAGACGCCTGAAATTATCTGAAACTGAAGAACATGTAATAATAATTGTTGAAATGTACACACACGCAGTCCTATTACATTTATCAACATGAAGTGAAGTGCACATGACATCATACTATGACGATCTGGCAACAGTTACAGTGGCCACCACCATATATAGGAATCTGGAACTGACTTTGAATAGGACTATTAGAATCAGTTGAGCTGGATAGCTTTATTAATTATTAATAAATAGACAAGAGTGTGTAGTATTAACAGCTAATAAGAATGTTGGAATAGAGCTGTATATATCAAATTTCAATTTAGTTAATATATGTCCTATACGATGTTGGCTAGTTTAAGTTAGAGAGCTACTTTGGGTACAATTTTAAAATAGAGATAGCATATTAGATACCTAATCCTTTAATCTCTGTCTGCCACACAAAGCACCTAGCGTGATAACAAAATATTAATATTATCAACTCACACTGGACAACCAAAAACCCCTGTACAAGCCGGAGATACCCTCACTCTTGTATATCTTCCTAATAGCGTCAGTTACCCCGGAGTACGCCTCCTTTTTCCTCTGCACCTGAATCTGCGTCTTGACCAGCGTCAACGGATAGAGGGCGCAGCGCACTGCAAACATTTCCCATCTACCTTACATAACAATGACCAAACATAATGCCTGTATTCCCCCAGAACAGTTAAACAAAGGAGTGCAGTACTCTCACTTTCCATGACGTTATAAGTCCTATGTAATGAGGGGTGAGCCTAATGGTGTACACTCGGCGCAAATCCAGACACCATGCTGCTACTGGGAATTTTTAGTTAGAAAATCCAATAATACAACTGTTCTTGTGTATACACATACAATTGGTACTTGTGTATACATACAATACTTAAGCGTTATTTAACACAAAAAGCTTATTCTATAAAGGACTTTCTTGAAGATAAGACTAAAGGCATATAAGCAGGGTAAATTAAAAATCTGGGTAGGCACAGAATCTTTTGACATGAATTATTAATGATGTATTTTAATTTAATTTTTAGACAATATCATATAATTTTAAATTGAGATCAACTGAGATTTTTATGTAATTTTGTTAATGATATTAAGAATATCTTAATGTGTAAAGAATGACTAATTAATGACTGAATATTTTATGTAATTTTGTTAATGATACTAGGAACCTAATTTAGTGTATAATAAATTAATTGCTAATATTTTACATGTACCCATGTTCATGCAAATAAATATTTTTGATTTGATTTGATTTGAATTGTTCTTGTGTATACATATAACTGTTCTTGTGTATACAACTGTTCTTGTGTATATTCCTTTGTTTTTACTGAGTGTACATAAATAAAATAAAAAAATACTTTGACCAATACCAGGTTTGAACTCAGCACCTCTTGTTCAATTGTGGCGCTCTTAGAGATTGGACCAACAAGGCAGTCAGTATTACAATTATTGTGGGGTAAGTAGTAAATGAGGTAAAAGGTTGGTACTCACATAAAGCAAATTAGAAACATACCATTAACGAAATTTTAGAAGTTTTAAATATTCATAAAATACTGGCACATTTTTCAAACCTTTAATTAACCCTTTCCACTCCAAGGCTGTTTTTGTTTTTATTCCACCAGCTCCACGCTAAAATTTTCCGCAATAAAGAAGTATTACAAGAGTGGAAAGGGTTGTATTTTATTCAATATCTCACCTGTGAAGCTGCTAAGGGTGTATAAAGGATAAAATTTACTTTTATCCATCATCCCCCATTCTATATTGGTGATTAGCTGTGGTGGGGGGGACTCCACCATTGCGCTCATGTTTCTGTCCTGCTCACTCTTCTCCGTTCTTCTGACTGTCTCGCTCTCGCTCGCTTCTCTTTTCCAAGTGTTCCATATACTCAAAAACATCTATCCCTTGACACTTATATGTATACACATACATACATATCTATCTACATATATTTACTAGAATTTTACTATTTTTTTTCTCACTATGTCTTTATTGCAAATGTATAACTCTTTGGCTATCACTATTATACTGTGTATAATATATACATAACTAAATTATACTGTATCTTATACAGCAGTCAGTGGAAATGTTATGATGGATAAATGATTTACACAAATTATAATTTTCTATTTTTATACATACAATAATTATTTTTCTTTTTGTGAAATGATGGAATTGTTATGATAAATAAATGATTTATACAAATTATAACGTTCTATTTTTATACATACAATAAATAATTTATATTTTTGTGTCTAATAAGTTATCTTAGTATTATCGGGCGTAACACAATTTGGACTAGACGATCTGTTGTTGGTTACGATATTTTGTAGTGGTCTATGTTAGATTTTTGTGTGTGCTCCGTCGTGTCTTCCATGGTTTTCGTCAGAGTTTTTCCGTGAATCTGGAAAAAAAAATCCCTAAATTTACCTTTGAAGTAAATTGACTACGGCCTTGTTCCTTCTAATTCTTAGAAAATACCCATATGTAAAGTCGAAATAATTAAAAACTTTTTAAAGATGTTAAATAATTTGAAATAATCTTAAATTCGCATACAAACGTACGTTTTAAATTTAAATATCACTTGCTAACGGCGAAGGAAAACATCGTGAGGAAACCGGCACGCCTTAGAATATATAAAAAAAAAATTCTAAGGTGTGTGAAGTTTGCCAACCCGCACTTGGCCAGCGTGGCGGACTATGGCTTTAACCCTTTCAATATGAGAGGAGACCCATTTTCCAACAGTGAAATGTTAATGGGTCGATTATTATTATTATGAATCTTAGATGCCTACAAAATGAGTTACATTTTAGACAACCAAATTAATTTCAAAATGCCTTCCTTATCCAGCACATGACCATGCACAGTACAAAGAAAAATCTCATTCTATAGAGCTAACACCATAGAGAATATAATATATATAGAGTAGGAAGACATACACGGCTGCCTGTAAGAGGCAACATGCGATGGTTTAAGAGGGAAACAATCGCAACACCCTATCTCTATCTCTCTTTATCTAACTATATGTGTGTGTGAGTAGAAAGAGACAGTGATATAGGTAGCCTCATTTGCTTTCTCTTTTTTTTCAATGGACACATTTTAGCCTGGCTCCCCTAATCGAAACATATATGAAAATTTGTAAAAATTTTTTTTATAAAAAATCAAGGTTACTCTAATGTTGCGAATTTCAATAAAACAATAAACTTACTTTTTATGGTACTTTTTAATATCCAAATCTTATCTTATCTCATGTTGTAATTGCCAATTGAAATAAAATTTACTATCTGTCCAAGTAAAACAACTCACAGAGATCATAATGACAAAGAAATTGTATGTGTAATTAGCGCTATTTCTACCAAAGGTGTCAAAAAACATCTTTTAAATTGTAACTGTGATTATTTTTTAAGTTTAATGATTTCCTTTGCAATTAATGTTTTCCTTTTGATGTAATAATAATAGTTGTTGAATTTATTTGATAATACAATTTGAATAGTATAAAATATATAACCAGGAATATTTTTTAAATAATTATTTATGAAATATTTATATTTAAATGCAAAGCACAAAATACCTTATTGATTAGAGCAAATTCTTGTTAAAAATAGAGTTATAAAATTGAAGTTTATATTCAATTCCAATATTTGTCAGAACTAAGAAATAATTTGAGAAAAACCAAAAAATTGGGGATGTGGTTTTCATTTGGAAATGTTAAACATAGGCCTTTTATTAAATTAGGCGGCATTAAAGCATTATCTCCATTATTAGACATATAGTGTGTATCTCCCCTATTACATTTTATTTAATAAACAAATATATATTTTCTGATCATTACAAAAAATTGCCATGATTAGGTTATGAATTATAAAGAAATCAAATCATATTGATATTTAAACGAAGAATGGTTAATCAATAAATCCATTCATTCCCCAAAAATAATAAAACACAAATAAAAAGAGCGAAATTGGGAATAATAATTTAAATAAAGCAACAATTTTAAGAAAAGTAAATGTTATGAATAACTGATAAAAAAATTGAAATCAAAACTTTATCATAACGTTAAAATTCATTCAAATAACGAACGAATATTATACAATAATCGTGTTCGACGGCAATACTTTATTGGTTTCTATTTCTTAGATAAAGGTAACCTTCGTAATGAACAGGGTAAGTACAAATTAAATTAATGATTTACGTCTTAAGTTTTTATGTTGAAACTGTGTGAATTCGTTAAGTATTACAAAAAGCTATTTGCTGTAAACATCTAAGTGAATCATGCTTATTGTATGGATTTAAAACTAGCGAAATTAAGTTACATTGTCGAATAATATCTCGGCTACGTAATGTTATCATTCTTCCTTTGAAGACAATGTGTTATGTCAACTTATACATTGTTTGCAGTCACTGAATAGGGTAATTTAATAAAAAAACTACAGTATGTATCAATAAAAAATAATTTCAAAATTATCGCAATATATTTACTTACACAAGTTGGTAGCCACAATCCATTGTAAGAACATGCACTAATTATATTATATGTACAAGGTACACAGCACTGATGCGTTTATTGAACGTTTTATGTAATAATTTACTCAATTCTTTTAATTGGAAACACTACGGAAAAATATTAGTCCTTCATATCTGTCTATCAGCTGATTGGTCTGTCTTCGTTCATCTTGTTATAATGTCAACTGGGGATGTGCATATAATTTATGAAAATCGATAATCTATAATTATAAGAAAAGTTATCACTTTTGTAAATATAAAAATATGTAGGATAAATTTAAAAATGATGCGAAAAAATCAGACAAAAAACAAATACATTATAATAAAATAAACTTTTAATTTTTAACAAAGATTTTTTTAATGATTGTAACATTTTTTACGCTGTCAAACGAGGTAATAATTGTTTCGAAACTTGTTCCACTTTTTGCTTGTACTCTTCTACTGCCTTTAAAATATACATTGAAATGGTGCGTAAATATATATTACTTTAACTGAATCTATTAATTATGTAAAAGCTGTATATTAAAATTATATTACTTTATTCCAGGCTCGGTACTTCAAAGAACAAGACATTGATGGTGAGATAGCAATATTATTGTAATACCTGTTATCACAATAAATCGAATTAGCTGAATCCCCATTCTTTCATTTAATGTCAAAATTGCACCTAAGTATCTAGTCAAATTTAGTTAAATATTTAGTTTAAATTGTATATTAAACGACCGAAAACAAATAGTAAGTCGAATAAGGTACTTCTAAAGAAACAAAAATTGCTATTCAATTCCCTTTAAAATTTTCCATTACTACTACAAAGGCCATAGTTGAAGTTTTCTCGACAAAATTTCTTAATATTTGTACTACAAATAATGACCTGGTCTCTGGTCCAATGGTTAGAGGATCTGACTGTGGAGTCATGGGCGCAATTTCCACTCGGACAAATGTTTGTGCGATGACTCATGCCTTCCTGGTTACTGCAGAACTGATTCTGTTTGTTAAAAGGCCACATATGAATTCTTTTAAGATAATATTAAAATACCATAATAGTATTGTAATCAAAGTTAAGAAAATCATTATTTTCATAATACATACTGTTTTGTTTCAGAGTTCCGTGAATGCTTTTACCTGTTTGCCCGATCGGGTCAGATCACATCACTGGATGAGCTGACAGTTGTTATGAGGTCGCTCGGCATGAGTCCAACTATACAGGAACTTGCTGGTTGGTGAAATAAAATTCCTTTTGAGTTTTATTATTATTATAGTGTCATGCTAGTTACCTTTGGGGTAGGTAGAGAGCACAATTTATATAAAAATGCTACACAAAATAAGTAATGATAAATTTTAGCTGTCCTGACTCGATATTTAATTTATCATTAAATCTAGAACAAGTGTTTAGTTCAAGTACACAGGTTTTGTTGTAAGTGTAACATGAGTAGAGATGCATTATTCACAACATTAACACTATTTTTACATGAAACTGCACATTTTTAAGCCATTACCTTATATGCTTTACTCCAAGATCCTGGACAGAATTCCTTTGATCTCTATTGCTTACAATAATTTTCTCAATATTTTCTACTATGAAATTATAAGGAATATTCTAGATATAATTTTAATGTAGAGTGTACCTTGAAGTGTTTCAGTGTGAACTGACAGACAAACCTAGTGTTAAATCTTGTCATGGTGAGAACTTAGTTGTGACCAGCAAGGACAGTTGTGAGAGATTGACGATAATTATAATAATCTAAGTGAATGACACTATAACAGGTTTTTTGTCGATACTTTGAAAAATAACCAGAAACGATCATATCTGTAATGTACTTTCAGGATACCTGAAAGGTAAAGGTGGGAAAATGTCCTTTGCCGATTTTCTAGAAGTGATGCACATACATTCGCGTGCAGAAAACTTACCGAACGAAGTGAGTTGTTACTTATATTTTTGACTGCTTCATTATTATATAATTGTCTATGTATGTGTATGTACGTAACCATGTGTGTGTATGAATGTATGTGTGTGTGTGTGTGTTTCGGTATGGTTGCATATGTATATGTGTGTGTGCATGTGTCCTGTGTAGTGTTCATGTGTAAATTTTAAAAATTCAGGCAATTATTTTTAAATAATTGTTGTAGCTTAGTGATTTGTATTTCATCCCCTCATTCTTTGAGGGTATTAATACCTCATTTACCTCTAATGATTCAAATTTATTGAAATTATGAGCAGTTTAAGTAATATCACTCACTAGAATAATGAGAGAAAACATCTTGAACAAGCCTGAGACTTCTCCATTAGTTCTAACTAAGAAATTATGTGGATTTTGTCAATGTGCGATTGGCCAGCCTGGTGGACTATGGCCTTAAAGTCCCTAATTTTTAAAGTGGATTGATGATGGTGAATTAACTAAAAGTAATTTTACAATTTCGTGGCTACCTCATGTCGTAAAAAATTCATTCTAGGTCGTAAACGCGTTCAAAGCAAGTGATAACGACAAGAAAGGCGTAGTCCCGGCTCGGCAGCTGCGCAACCTGCTGCAGAACTGGGGCGAGGGCCTGTCCGCTCGGGAGGTAGGTTCTGGAACATAAAGTGTTAAGTGTACGACAATTTGGGCGTGAAAGAGGTCCTCGTCAAGTGATGCTTGGTTCACATAGTAGAGCACACCCAATGATGTGTGGAACAATATTATTATTCAATGCACCGTCGCCTAGTGTGGCAACAATGCCGGCTTTCATAAGACGTAGCTAACAGGCAGGAATATAAATATATTACAAAAATACCTAACGGTATTGTTTATGGTTTATTAATTTTATACTTTATTGATAATTTTACTGTGGTTTATGGAATGGCAAGTGGGATAGTTCAAAACTCATTAGTCTCCAATTGATGGTTACCATTTTAAAGATGGATGATTAAAGTTACGCGGAGGTCAGCATTGCTGCGTGTGATTTGTCATGTTGAGTCTCATTTTGACAAAAAGGCTTCCTACAACAAAGCAGTAGGTTTAAAAACAAAAAGTTTAATTCTATTTTTCTTCATGATTTTTAATTCTTATACGGCATAATTTTCTTAAGTGAAGCGTAACGCACCTTATTACATCTATGTATAGAGCGCTACAGCGCTATATGTTACACTGTAACTATTTTTTTAATTATCCTTCAGCCGCTGAATTAATTGAAAATCATTTTTATAAATTTGGATTTTTTTATTGGTAGGTGGATAACATATTCCGGGAAGCGAACGTGACTAACGGTGGAACAGTACGTTATGAGGACTTCGTGAAAATAGCCTGCGCGCCCGTTCCCGACTATTATTGACATATATCAAAGGACCATTAGCAACTATTCATCTGTCGGTGTCTCTTTCTATCGTTACTACTAAGATAATGCTGTTCCTCGCTATGATGGTGAAAATCACATAGAACCTTAAGACCTGGTGGTTTGTTAGCCCAAGTCTGTTAGGCCAAGCTTTGGCCAGGGGTCAAAGCTGTAAAAGGTCATCAGGGCCGATAACGAGCTGTTTAAATATTGCTTGTTTAAGTAATTACCCTTTGAGGTACACTGTGTTATTTCAACTGTTGAAGGCACCTCTAACGGGATTAAAACCTACACACCATAAAGTTCTAGTAATGTTTGATACAAATAAAAGTTGTATACTTTTCCCCTTTCATTATTAATGGGACCAATAGTTTATTATGATTAAAATAATATAATTATTTAACAAAGCATTAAATTTTTTTTTTCTAGCCAGTGAGTAAACTTTAATTTAAAAATATATTTCGAATACTATGAAAAATTAGTATTGGACTGCCTCGTTGGGCGAGTGGTTGGTTGCAAGTGCAACCGCCGATCGGGAGGTCGTGGGTTCAAATCCCGGGTCGAGTACCATTGGATTTTTCTAATTTATAACTTCTAGCAGTGATGGGCAAACAGTAACTAGATTAACAATTACAAATTACAGTTACATTGTAATTAGTAATTAAAATACTTTGTAACAGATTACTTAAA
>DWJK01001980.1:0-15560 GCA_018248815.1 Croniades pieria auraria
CCCGCACTTGGCCAGCGTGGAGGACTACGGCCTTAACCCTCTCAATATGGGAGGAGACTCATATTCCAACAGTGGAAAGTTAATGGGTCGTCTAAAAAAAAAAAACGGGTAAACGTAAGCTTTACCGCCGTACATTGATTTGTAGAGGTTTTTATTATTCAATAAACTTCGTTACTCACGTGAAATATTATTATGTGAGTGTCTCGTACGAAGCGATACAGAGAGCGATCGTAAAATAAAGCGTTACTTCACGCGTAAAACAGCGATAGAGGCACTCCTGGCGATACGATCGCGAAGAGTCGGGCGACGCCAAAACGAGCCAAATTAAATTATTTTATGAGCACCATTAAATTGTTGGCTCTCGTTCGAAGTGAGATACGTGGCGCAAATGTATAATCGGTACATTTGCTTAAAGGAATTTATTAGTACGAACGTGTTAAGGCATCGTGAAGTCGGTACGGGCTGTTCGAGCGTCGTGACTAGCAGCGCGATGCGATCCGAACATGATACATTAACTTTTAACTCTTATTAAGAAATAACACGAACGCAATTCATTTACGCAATAGATCAAGTCTTCTCAACTTCGAGTCTGTATGAGTCTGAGAAAAGACTATCGGCAGTTTCATAGCTTGAAATCTTAGCTTCTTTAATAATAAGAAAGTTGATTTTACTAACCATAATGGAAAGTGTGAGGTAGCTCTTGCAAATTCAGTGCTACTGCTAATCAGGTTAAAATAAAAATAAAATATATTAATGGAAAACAATTCTTTAGATATTTCAGTTCAGTTAAGAACTCAAAGAAAATATAAAAGAAAAAGTGCACTTTATCATTGTAAACGTCCGACTAAACGACTGGGTCTCAGCGATGATCATAACATAAAATGTATCTTCTCACATAAAACAGCCGTTCGATGCCAATATGACGCTCGTTACATTAGTTTACGAGTCCCGTTAAATTGTTAGCGCTCGCGCTAAGATATGAAGCGTGAATACATGGGGACATTTAAATTCATTTATGTACAGTCACAGACCATGGCATTAACCCTCTCATTCGGAGAAAAGTCCCGCGTTTTACAGTGAAACTATAAAAGGGTTATAGATGATATACGTTTGTGGCCGCTGATTATAAAACATACAAACAGGCACACACACGCACATGCATACATACAATACGCATGAACACACGCGCGCACGCACACATACACGCCCTAGTCTAATGCACTCTTTACTGTGCACTAACTGAATTACGCCGAACTAAACTTATATAAACCTATATATTTCTTAAGTTTCTCATTATAAGTGACAGTGTATTTATGTCTTATGAGAAATAAAGAATCTTTCAACTGTAACCGACAACAATATACAGATACTGCTATGGCGGATTGCTTACCCTGAAATTCTGCTATACATACATATAAAAGTATTTTACAATTTGTTTCTTATGGAAACGTAAAATACAACAAGAAAACCGTCCTTGGCGTGCTGCCAGTTGCCGTATTGTGTCATAATTGCAAAATTACCGGTTTATTGTTTAACGGAAAAACGTTTTGCTTTACTACCTTTAAATATCTGTTCGTTATATTTGAATCGGTCGGTACGTTAAAACTACAACTGATTATAACTACGCGAGCGCTTTTCTTAGGCACGCTGATAAGTTCGACTGCTAAATTACGCTTTAGCAGCGAAACAAAAACTGGACGTGCCTGTCACGTGGCAGCGATTCGTATTTGCTCGATGTATTCCCACACGTGTTGATACAAACCCGTGAAAACAACTAGGAACGTGACCGTAATAACGCTAAAGCTTTATGAGCTAATGTGCACGGTTATGACGCATTGCCATACAGGTAATGACTTCAATAACAACATAAAGTAAGAACAGTAAAATCCTTGGAAAAAACCTTGGAAACTCATTTTTACGAATGTAAAATTACTTTGTACAAATCCTCGAGAAATCTGCGTGATGATACGCATGTAACTACGCAACAAAGCTAACACGTGTATCGTTCTCAAATGGAGTATTTTCAGGGAAACTAGATTCCTATGGTTTTGCTAACACATTTTAATTCTTGTGGAGCAAGTGTAGATATCGGGGGTTTCAAACATAACATCACGTCTGTAAATAATCCCCGAAGGGGTAGACAGAGGACTGTAGTAAAGTCCTATGTTTCACCAGATAGGTCTACGTGTAGGTGGCATAGTTGGGGAGCCTATTGCTATACACCGGGCACAGGTCTAGACTCCGAGCCACCACAATATATATCTACTATATACATATATCTACTAGATATATCTACTATATATATCTACTAGAAACTGTAATTTAGAAAAATGTAGTATCACCCGACCCGGAAATCAATCACAAGACCTCTCGATAAGCGCTAGTGCAAGCAACCAATCGGCCAACGAGGCAGGCAGTGAGTGAATTTATTAATTCGACGACTTATAAACTAAACTAGCTCTCGATTGTTAGATCGTTAACATCGTAAAGGGCTCCTAGGGTAACTTTCTTGGCACACAGATTAACGACTAACTTGTTTACAAGTCAATTCCCGATAGAGGGTTTGCATGCGTCAAGCTTCAGTAGCGAGGAGGGACCGAATCGGTAAATACTCGTAGACCTGAATCACGGCATATGAAGAACATTATGTAAGTTATATAGGGGTCTTAACATTGGATTACGTTAAAAAAAATTAAGGACAATTGTGCTTACACAAAAGGTGTGTTCCTATAGTTTAAAATAGTCCTCAGTACGCATATAAAATATTGTTGTACCAATACATTTGAACATTTTTAAAATGATGTTGATATTGTTTTAGAATCATTTTTGATAAAAATTATAATATTAACGTTTTAGACATAATAATATACCGTAACTATACCATAGTACGAGATGCTTTTTTAACTGATCATTTGTTTCCTCAACAGGTAGAAGCTGTTTTGGAGCTGGCGTTGCAGCGTGAGGCAGTGAGGCAGGCGTTCCCGTCGTGGATCAGCTTCGAATGGCTCACCTATGACGTGACGGACTGCGACGCTGCTTATGCCGTCATATCCGCGATCGACGCTTACAACGACTGCGCTCATGTGTTCTTCGGACCAGCGTGCGACTTTGCACTTGGTGAGGCTTTAATATTTATATTAATATTTAAGTTAGCACGCCACTGAGCTCGATCTTTAGCTCTTCAGCTCAGTGCCGTGCTATTGGAGAGGCTTATGTCCGGCAGTAGACGGGGATAGGCTGAGGATGACGAGTTAATTAGTGTGATGTATGATGGTGTAATACTACATCGACTACGAATGTGATAAAATTAAATATTACTAGAGTAAATAGTGAAAGTCCATATCGTGAGGTAAGCTCTAGAGTTCTCCATAATGTTTTTTAAGGCGTGTGAAGTTTGACAATAAATTTGGCCACTAGTAGGTTATCTCTCTAACTCGTATCTTTTTCACAGAGTACTGCAAACTAATAGTAGGACGGTAAATAGTTCGATTATCACAGTGAAAGGGAATACATATATCATGTTAGAGATACAATAGAATTTTAATTCATTTCTAAACTAAGGACTATAAGCGAAAATTATACAATAGAATAAAGAAAAAGAAGATTTATTTTATTAGACTACTCTGCTAATAATTAACAATTGCCCTTGTGTTTGTCTTCTCTGTCTCAATCCACCGTTTAAGGGATGCGCAAAGCTGGTTAAAACTGTAAATATGATACTGATGTTAATTAAAGCAGGTAATTCATGATGAAGTGACCATTTCCAATTTAAATTTTGTTTTGTTGTGAAATTAATGCAATTCGGTGCCTACCTCTACTTTTCATCATCGCCTTGGTCGACTGGTAGGAAATGCCACTTGGCATTAATTCCGCCCTTTGTTAAAAACAATGAAGAATGAATAAATAAATGAATAAATTTTATTACGTCGCAATGGAGAGGAAAAAACGCAGTTTTCCTCAGTGATAACGTTAACAGTAATCAAAATTCAGTTGTGGGTGAAAAAGCGACATCAAAAATAACGTCTATTTCAGGGCAAAACAAAAGATAAAGGAACGAGGCCGTACGTACAAATTACCAACTTCTGATCGAGCGACTGAACATGGCGCTTGGGAGGGTGTTGTTTGAATTTAGAACAATTCGGCCGTTACGAAAGAATGACTCGGTGACGACTTTGTTTTGATGCTTTTTAACACAGCTCGTACTTAGATTATACATGAAATTTATGAATGTCTCGTTGGTCCAGTTGCAAACGAGATTGGCGATCAAGAGGTTCCGGGTGTGTCCACCGCGTCGGGCAAAATGTTATCGGATTTTTCTAACCATGTAGAAGTTCTCACTAATGGCACGAAGTCTGGATTTGTGTTCGTTATATGTAAAATATTTATGTCCCATTACATGGGATGTTTAATATGTATGATAAAGGACGGAAGTGTACGCTTCTCTGCCTATGCAGATTTAAGCGTTCTGTCATAGACATTATTCGTAAAATATTATCATCATCATTTTCTTCATAATAAATGATAAACGTATGTTTTATCTTTTATGATACTTTTAATTATTATTTATGTATTCCATAGAAACTTACCTAATACTTGATAGGTATGTTTGTTTTGCTTAAATCGGGGATTATTCAAGCCATTATCAATACGCCAATAGCCAATAGAAAAAATCACCTAATCGTACTGATGTAGCCACATGTAGGCTACGTGCTTTGAAGTTTAGCCTCTCATTCCGAGAGTCCTGAGTTCTAATCCATGGCACCCACCTCTTTACATAAATTTGCATTTTAATATTAAATATTACTCTGTAAAACAGTGAAAGTAAACATCATGACGAAACCTGCACAACTTACGCACAGTTAAAATAAATTGTTCTCTAAGACGTGTGAAGTCTGTCTACCCACACTTGACTAGCGTAGCAGATTATCGCCTTAACCCTCTCATTCTGAGAAGGGACACGTGTCCAACAGTGGAAAGATAAAAGGGTCGGAAAAAAGCTATATATAGGAGTACACATACATATACATATATATAGTTATTTCACTTAGCCTTATAATTCAGCGGGGTAATTCTGCCAGTGTGTTGGGAACCATACCAGATAAAGAGATTTTAAATGAAGTTTTATTTATAAATATTGTTTTTTCTCTTGGTATTGCTATACTTAAAACATGTGATATTAATAAGGCTTTTATTATGTACTTCATAAGCAGCATTTAGGGTATATGTATATTATGCCCACATCGTGTTTGGCAACATAATGAATGCTTTATAAACACTCATTTGCGTAATACCCATTCGGTAATTCGCATGCATACGACACATCAAGTGCGTTTACATCAGTATGCCATTAGTCATAGCTCGGTTAGTAGGGTTCATATTAGAGAATTAGGTCTGCCGCACTCCTAGAACGAGTTTAAAAGTAATATACGATAGGATAGCTCAAAGGATTAGCTCGCTAAAGTGGTAATGGGCTGGGCATATCTGCCAAAGAACCGACGACAGGTGGAGTAGGCGTGTACTGGAGTGGAGAACGCGGCTCGTCAAAAGTGTAGGATGCCGGCCCGGTGGAGTGACGATCTGCGAAAGGCTGCAGGCAGATGCTGAATGCAACAAACCGAGGACAAGGCTGATGACGATGACGATGACGATATGATAGGAGAAGATTTCATAGATAAACATATTATTGTTAATTTGCTCTATAATAAATAATTATTAATTTATTATTTGGTAGTACTACAAGTTTCTGTCCACTGCCTGACCTCTTAGAAAATCAAGGCCTGATATTATGTTAGTATTTGTCCATTATTGTAACGTATCCGAACAGACATCCTCATGCCAAAGTCGAGACTAAGAAGATATTTTCGGATGAGCAAGCGAGAGGCTGACAGACTTACGACTTTAATCGTCAACATTGTCATTGTTTATGTTAAATGTAAAGAGCATTTTCTTATTTTGCCGGCACGTGTAGGTGTCTATAACTGGAATCGAAGATGTGAATCTCTTCCAGGCCTATTTTCGATACGGACAGTCACATCATCATCATCTTCATCACCATAACCTTCTACATCACTATCATCATCATCTCATCATTATTTTCATCATCATCTTCATCATCATCTTCATCGTCATCTTCATCGTCATCTTCATCGTCATCTCCATCGTCTTCTTCATCATCATCTTCATCATCATCTTCATCATCATCTTCATCATCATCTTCATCATCTTGATTGTCGTCATCATCTGCATCAACATCATCATCTTCATCGATATAATCATCTTCATCACGGAGAAAGATATCCTGGTTACAAAACATTAAGGAGTGCACAGGGATAGCGAAAGCTGCTGAACTATTTCACCTTGCTTTAAGGAGAAGAAGACCATGTATCATGGGTTGCAATCATCTTGCAAAATATGAAATATGCAAAATAACAATTAAAATTATATCATCATCATCATCAGCCTGTCTCAGTCCGCTGCTGGAGTATTTAATTACATTACAATAGTACAATACAAACACTTTATTGTATACCGTAGAAAATACAAAGTACGCTATAACAAAAAATCGGTAAAAAGAAAAGGCGGTCTTATCGCTAAACGAGCGATCTCTTCCAGACAACCTTTGCTGGAAGGAGTTTATTTAAAATAGAAAAGAAAGTGGGCGTGGCGTACAAAATTGTAGCTTAGCATATTCGCAAAATCATATCAAAGAATGAGGCAATGTAGCTAAGGACGAGCTCAGAAACGAGTATTATTTATTTATTACTAATTAATTTTACTAATTTATTTATTACTAATTTATTTTATTAATTTATTTATTACTAATATATTTTACTAATTTATTTATTACTAATTATTTTTACGACAGTGTATATTGATACAGTCGTGCACGTAATTCAGTTTTTATTATTTAATAAAAATAGCACTAACCGACGAAATGCTAAATGGAAAAAAATAAATTGTAAAGTTTTTATCACATGAAACGATTTAAAGTGTTTTTGTGACATTTCTTTACATCATTGTAACATAGCAGTCATTCTTTTATTTCAATAAAATTCCCAAAAAAGTTGCACAGCGATCGCAAAGCTGTTGAACTCTGACGAGCGGTAGAAGAGCTACTCGGTTATTTGTTTTGGACATATTTGTTCAATTAATCGCTAGTAATATTGACTTGCCTTGAAAATGTTTGGCCAATGCCACTTATCCAGTGTTCTTAATTTGACATGATCTACGGATGTCAGGCCAAACAGCTGTAACGTAAAAAGTAACATCACGCCTGTAATCCCCGAAAAGCTAGGCAAAGGAGTGTTATACGCTGCCACGTTTCGTCACTTATAGGCAAATACGAGTAGCTTAAATTAGGTTTTTTTAGGATCTGAGTAGGTATGGAATTTCTATTAATAATAAGTTTAGATAACATAGCGCCTGTAACCCTATAAGAGATAGGTAGAGGAGTGTAGTACACTCTCACGTTTAGCCATGAACCACTACTAGAAATTTCAAGATAGAAAAATTCAATAGCACCGGTCCGGGGATCGAACCCCGGATCTCTCGATCGGTAGTTGAGTTTGCAAGAACTCTACCAACAGGGCAGTCAATAGTTTCTTTTAAACTATATTGCCCTTGTTTTCTCTTATGTCAGATGTAAGAAAAATCGATTTCTTTTTATTTGATAACTAACACATGACAAATCGTCTGTATCTAACAGAAGGGGTAGGCTGAAGAGCGTAATACGCTGTCACGTTTACCAGATAGGTTAATAATTGCTGATAAATACGTCTATCTCTATTAATGAATTTATCTCAATTTTTCAGAAAACGTAATTATAAGTTGACTATAATCTATTAAATTTTGTAAATTCGAAAATTAATTCTTTAAGTCAAAAATTTGCCTCTTTTCAAATATCATTTTCGTAAATGTCGAATTGTGTACGAAACCAGTAAACATGACCTAATATTCTAACGCTGCACAAAATTAATGAAATCCCGGAATCAATCGAGCGTATTCAGTGAAATGTTCACATTTATTTCTAAGCGGTTAAAAGGACTTTAATTCCCCTGCGCGGAGCGAGCCGAGCTCCGAACGCGGCGTTCTGTTCCGCTCGTTCACTTAACACGGACACGGTTGTGTACTCTCGTTACATTTATCCCTTTTGATACGTTTTATGGGGAATATCTTTTCCTGGATTTTTGGAAACATTTTTTGTCGAATTATTATCTGTTGTTAGAATTACTGACTGTTTTATGGAGGCATAAACCTTTTAAAACTTTTAAATATTAGTACATCTTATTATCATCAACTTCTTTAGTAGGCTTCAACTTCTTTTCGTTCTCTTAGTCTCCTCTCAACTTGAGAAGGGCTATTGCCATAAAAAAGTGTTGCCATAGTAAAGTCTTCATAGTGAACAATATAAAGCTGCGCGATTTCCTTGGGTTTTATATCATAGAGATTTAATGTTAAAACTGATTTTTAATTGTTGATTTGTGATATTTATCTAAAAGTTTGCATTATTTTTCAAACGTGAAGTGCGCTTCAGAATTTGAACTCAGGACAATCAGAATAGCTGGCTAAATTGATAAATTCTAATTCACTAGGTGGCCATCCTGGCACAAATTTTGAGTGGGGTTGGCTCAAGTTTTAAACTTTAGATGCTAAATAGCAATCGACACATTTTAGATTTGATAACCACCGAATTAAACTAGCTAAGCAAACGTGACCGTATTCGAAGGCAAACGTAAACATGAATACAAGCAGCTTCGAATGCTTTGTACACTTTGAAGTACGGAAATGAAAAAACGGTCCCTGATGCCGAGAGATCGCTCGATAAGGTACGTATTTCTTCTAAAAAGGACCTCCATTGTTCACTTATGTGACAATATTTACATTTACTTTATTTAAGTGTAATGAATAAGGCTTAATTTATGTTCAACTGAAAGGATCGTTGGTGCAGCGGCTCGCGAAACCGCTTAGCCGGTGGTTCAAAGTTCGATTCTCACCCGGAATAAACATATCACAATAAAGGCACAATCCAGAAAAACGCATATAGCCATATTATCAAATTATTTTGTTAACCGGTGTTGCCAAACGTAGCGTTGGGCGCCCTCCGGCTAGGTGGAGTTGCGATATACGCAAAGTGGCTGGCAGCAGTTGGATGCGACGAGCCGAAGATCGAGTTCAGCGGCGTGCTATTGGAGAGGCCTATGTCCAGCAGTGGACGGAAATAGGCTGATCACGATGAATCGGTGTTAAAACACAGGAAACTGAATTCCATATATAAACATGGATATAGCTTAACTTAAGAAAATACCTTCAAAATCAATATAACACGCTCCAAACAACTAAATTACTAAGCTACATATCACCAAATTAGCCACTGCAAGCCGCTTAACGCGTAAATCATATGCGTACCTACCGTTTAATACATCAGAGTATAGGCTTAGGTATGTAACCCCGATATAACACTTTATTAACTGCGATAAAACAGAGCGCTTAGATCTTAGCACGTTTTGGGGCGTCATACTCGCAGTAATACGATGACACATTTTGGAGATACTTGCGTGGAATATAAAACGCGGGAGATTGCCTCGAATTCACCCTTAAACGTGTTAGTTAAGGAATTCATCAGAATAAATGTTATTCAGTATATGTGTTGAATGAAATGGACAGATAAACGGTCTTGTTGTCTCATAATTGTTTCAAGCAAAAGTGCTTTTGTGGCGAAGATAGGAGTAAAGCTGGTAGTGTATAAGTACTCTACAATTTTCTAGGCAAACAATAGCTTGCAACTGCAATTAAATATTTTTTAATATCCTGTAACAAAATATCGCACCTGTAATAGCCGAAGGGGTAGGCAGAGGAGTGTGGTGCACTTCCACGTTCCACCAATTACGATTACGTCTCATGGAATAGGTGGTGAGCCCATAAGTCGGGCACAGATCCAGACTCCAAGTCACTACTAGAAATTCTAAATTAGAAAAATCCAATAGTACCCCATCTGGGATTTGAACCCAGGAACTTCCGATCAGCAGTCGCGCTTGTAACCGCTCAAACAACGAGGCAGTATGATATCTGTAATATCCTGTATTTTAAGAAATAAAATTTGAGTTAACACTTGGTTCTATATTTACTATTGATAATAAAATTATTCATATATCGCACACAAAATTCGCTGGCCTTACGATTGTTTAATGACATACATATAATATGTTACAAAACAGATATTTGAAATAAAACTTAACCGTAGAAAATAACGAAATAATTTAAATCACGACAATAATAAATTACGCAATTGTTTGCTAACTCGCAAGGAAGCGAGAGGGTAATGGTCAGCTTTTAATAAAATGTGGTAGGAATTATTTTAATATTATTAACGCATCGGCTACATTATGTGCAAAACACTTGGTGTAATTTCAAGGAGCTTTACGATATGCAAACAAAATGGCTTTTCTTAAGCTCTTTTTTACTTCAAAAAAGCAGGGAATAAAAGAGTCAGTGAGTTTCAGCTTTTAGATAAAAGGACTTTAGCTGAAGAAAAATAGATTAATCACTGAATATATTACTTACAATCTGTTCCCCGCGACTCATTTAAAAGAAATCGCAAATTGATAATGTGTGGTACTTGAGAATATTTTTAGTCATATTTTTGTGTGGCATATACATGTGTATGTTCGTTTTCGCCGGTTTTTTTTTTCTAAGTGTCTCATGCTGTTGACCCTAATGGCCTCCACAGCTTCACCGGGTTTCAGTGGCGAGCCCAAGTGGCTCCGCCTGAATTAAGGAGAGTGGGGAGGGGTAGGAGTGAGACCCATCACGGGCTGGACCTCCGGCTCCGCCCAGCGAGAGAGGGACTAGGGGCTGTGCGACCGGTTTTCGTCGCACTGCACCGTCTTGTAGATATATGTAAACTTGAGCAGCGTTGATTTATTTTAATTTTACGTCACGAATTGAGATCGTAATCGCAGGTAATGCTATTTTTCAGTCCCTTCCGTATCCCTAATATGTTATGCGGGACAGGACGCTATGGAGTCCCAAATCAGCGGCCAACTTCAAGATTGGTTACGACATTCTGACATTTAAAAATGCTTGTTACCTCGAGAAAGCGACAAAAGAGCCCTTCAAGGCTGGTAACGCGTTAGACAAGAGTACTGTTGCAAGGTCCCTAAGCGACGGTGACGACTTACCATCAGATGACCCGTTTGTCTGTCAGCTTATGGAATAAAAAAAAAATGATTATCAATCCATTTCCGTCTAGAGGTCACATATGGCAAGATAATGTCACATATTATGATGTCGTTATAATTTCAGCCATTAATATTCACTTAAGGATCGTAAAAGGGGTATGTATGGTAATGTTCTAAATTAATTGATGTTTGCCGTCACTCCATTACGAGTGTTACCAGGAATACGTTGTAGACAGTATACTAATTTCTGAAGTGAAAAAAGATATGAGAATTTTTTTTTTCTTTTTTTTACATTTAGCGTAGCAAATAAGGTGACGGGTCACTCGCCGTCGCCTATGGACACTTACATTTGTTACTGCTTATTCCGACAGATGTACTTCCTAAAGCCTTATATTAATACGTGTAGAAAAACCTTTGTGCGCCTTTTCAAGAACATTGCGCATATGAAGGAATGTAAAATTTGTTTAGCTTTATTAGACATACGTAGATTATTAAGAAAAAAAAACAAAAATTAACGCTGAAATTCAAAAATAAAATAGGCAAATATGTAAACTTTCTTGCGGCTGAATGTTCGGAATCTCCGAAACCGGCGTACACATATGAAGATAGATAATATATGAAGAAGATGAAGAATGAAGAAGATAGATAATAAATGTAGAAGAAGCGTCAAATCTGCAAGGATTAATATTTATATAATGTTATAAGGATATTTGACAGTCGGTCTTTTCTGTCTACACCGTGGGGAATTCAGCGTGGTAACATAATAATAATCAATATATCTGCAATATCTCTTGGCGAGAGAGACTTCTTGCCATAGAGAGACCAAGGGCGTTGATGTTCAGTACAATCCGTTACGTCTCGAACTATGTGTAAGGGTGTTAATATATTAGGCGTAAAACAAATAAAACCCTTCTACCGCAGTATACACAAAATTACTAAGTCAGTAATAGACAGGTCCGTTTGCCTGCTTGTTAGATTAAGCACATAAAATAATAGTTAAAAAAAATAAAAACTTTAAAAGATTATTATATTATATTTAGAAAAACCCAGTAGTACCCTACCCGGGTATCGAACCCAGGACCTATCGATCAGCAGTCGCGCTTGCAAACACTCGACTAACGTGGCAGACAATCCCTATCATTTCATTATTAGTGGGTGTCACGCAAGTTCTAGATTCATCGACAGCAATTGTTATTTTCTATATACATGCGTAATAACATCATTAGTAGAGCGTAATTTGAATATGAAGCACGCAGAAACTCACGCAGAAACTGACCTAGTTTGTATGATAGGCATTTAATTAGGATAACAACGAGCAATACACGATATTAAATTTGTTACGAACGTGTGTTTACGCGAAACTTTATGGAGTTTAACATCAATATAGTCTTACAACTTCGCAACTTACCTCAAGCGATTTATGTACAGAACAATACTGATCGTTTACTTTACCGATAACGCTGGGTATGTATCACGTAACAACATATGCAAGATGTTATTTTATTACATAGCTATTAAATATTCCTAATTCAAAATCTCCGTTCTCACTGGTCATTTTGAATAGAATTGTACGCCGAGAAATTCCAAATTCAAATATTTTATTTCATAGTTTGTTGTATTCCTTTTTCAAATTTTCATCGTTGTTTCTCGCTTGTTTTTCTGTGTGCCTGTAAAATGTAATTGCTTCTGAGCTATTACCGAAGCGTTAGGAAGTAGCTTTTTTTAATATGCCGCCATAACAATGATCTTTAGAAGTCAGCAATGCACGAATGACTGCTCTGGTGACGCAAAAGTCCAAAAGCATCCGTTTGCCCGGCCTTGGGGTGTTGGACAAATTATATTTATAAAAAGCGCCCATTTCTTATGTCTCTTCTGCAAATCTTTAAATTTGTTAACGGTCTGTTTAAAAAGCGAAACACTCGCTTTTATAGAGATAGTAAAAACAGTCTCAAGTGAATTCGTCTATTCCCACACTGCAGACAGCCGGAGCATAAATAAAATACCAAGAATAAGTTCTGTAAATATTTTGATAAATTAAAGCAATTGCTTTTTTTCTGAAAAAAGTACGATGTTTTAATACAAAACGAAATTTCTTCGGAGATTAATTTCTTTATCAGAAAGACTAGGTAACAATCATTTTAAAGGATTTTTTACTAAGAGTTAATTACTATGAGCCTACATTTAAAGCAATGGAGTAAGTACCTAAAGTCGCGCTTGTAATCTCCGAAGAGGTAGGCACAGGAGGGTAGAACACTCCCACATTTCACAAGTTACTTTTACGTTCATATACAAAAAACGGTCATTCCTCATCACAATTATATATACAAATATATATTCTGCTGCATTCTAATTTATACTCGTAAACGTATTATGCTTGTAATCCCAAAGGGGTAGGCAGAGATACGAACAATCTTGTTGACATATACCTGCACGGGGTCGGATACATACCTACGAGTCTATGGGCCGTAGCGACCACTTATGACCGCTTTTATGACTTATGACTCTCGTTTGCTGCTCTCTATCTCTCTCTTTACGAAAAAAAAACCATGTACGTTAAAAGCACTATTAAGTTTTTATAAACATATATGTCAAAGCATACATTCATATGTATTATGCATATGTATACATATGAATGACACGTTATTATTTATTATTAATCACTATATTATACATTTTTAACATTTACGGGTTTGTTTACAGATAACATATCTTTCTCATCATTTGACAGCCGTGTTAGAACTTTGACACTGTATATCTCTGTAGGTGATTTATATATTATCTGTGGAAACAGCAGGTTCGATCGTAACTGTGTTTTCGGAAAATGTACTGATGATGTTAAAAAATGTTATTCTATCTATCTATTCGACTCAATTTGCTGTTTAAAAAATTACACTCATTATTTATATCTGGTCCTGTAGGAGTGTTGCCAGTGTGTGATTATTTAAACAGAAATGTACAATCTTTATTTCCGTAACCATTATTGTATATATAGGTAGTAGATAATAATTGGATAATTTAAACGTAAAATCACGCCTGCAATTCCCGAAAGGGTCGCAGAGGAGTCCTCGTTTTACCATTAATATTATACGTCTCACTTTGGAATAGGTGGTGAGCCTATTACCACACACCGGGCCCACATCCATATTTCGGGCCACTATAAGAAATTCTATTAACATCGAACCCTGGGAACGAACCCAGGTCGTCTCGATCGGCAGTCGCGCTTGCAGCCATTCAACCTACGTCACATTATTCTATTAAGAGTCCGTATAACCCTGGCAGGGATTTGCAATATTTTGCCAATTTGTTTACTATACATACTTGGAATTTAACAGAATATTTTTACAATTAACAAAAAATTAAATAATAATAATAATCGAACCCATTTATCATTCCACTGTTGTAATATGAGTATAAGGTTTAAGGCCATAGTCTGCCACGCTGGCCAAGTGTGGGTTGGCAGACTTTACACACCTTAGAATTTTTTTTTTTTATATATTCTAAGGTGTGCCAGGTTTCCTCACGCTTTCCTTCATCGTTAGCAAGTGATATTTAAATTTTAAACGCGCTTTTGTAAAGAGTGCGCGCCATGGATTTGAACCCAGCACCCCCGGAGTGAGATGCTGAATTCTTAACCACTAGACTATCACTGCTGTGAACAAAATACAGTTATAATATTTCATTTGATAACAAGAGATACAATACAATCGACTTACTCTTTTCGTGAAGAGAAATATAAAATTCCTTAAACAAAATCAATCCCATACCTACATTTGTCAAACTATTACTAGTTTATTATAAGTTCAGTAGATCCAACGGTTCATTAATGCGTGTTGACGTACTAATTCAATTATCGTAATACGTGGTATCGATACAGTTTAATTTGAATTCGAAATTACGATATCACTGGAAATATATATTTACATCGAATTTAACAGAAAACAAAGGGTTTATGTTGATGGTGATTAGCATAACAAAGTCTTGCTGTACATCAATCTCTCATTGCATTTAGAAGAAGTTATGCCTTTGTCCAACATTCCTCGTTAGTACAGGAACGCCTTAGTAGGAACATTATTAGACACGTTACTTTAGACGGAATTTAAATTTTACAATTAAAGGATTAGTATGTACGTACATATCAGTCTTGCCATAAATATTGTGACAAAGAAAAACAATTTTTTTTTATTGTATGTAACATTTATTACTATTACAGTGCTAGTTTAATACATTAATATATAGGTAACCATTACAAATACATAAAGCTTATTCGAAGTGGTCTCTATTGGCTGCAATACAGCCCTTTAAACGTAGAGACCAGTTATCAATAACAGCACGCACTCTTTCTATGGGAAAATTCTTCACTGCCAATCGTATGGATTGTTTTAG
>DWJK01001981.1:0-15560 GCA_018248815.1 Croniades pieria auraria
GTGGTGTTACGTTTTCGTTGCTCATTTTTAATGTTAATTTTGAAATATAAACGCAATGTCACGCAGGTCTTAGAGAGCGTGAACTGTTATTTCCACTATTCAAGTTCTAAAGTCAACACTTCCGCAAATATCCGCGACCGTCAGAATAAACAGGGTGTTACGTTGGCTTCAAATTTAAATATACATACATATAATAATGAAACTAGATGTGTTCATATTTTATAGATTTCTATTTTTTCTTGTAGAGCCTTGGATTTTGAATCTGTGCCCGATGTAAGGGAATAGGCTCACCACGTATTCCATGATGGGAGGTAAACACAACAGATGAAATGTGGGAGTGTACGACGATACTCTGTCTACCCCTTTGGATTTACAGGAATGATGTTACCTTTGCATTTTTCGTCCTGTGTAGAAGATGCAATATTTCTCGTAAGTAGATTTAATAGGTTTTGTGCCAGTCGAAACTATTAATGAGACTTGACTTCTTCGTAAAGAAATGCCATCAGTAACGAGTGATCACAATGTGGCATTCGATGGTAAAATTCCATTAGATCTCTGTTTTACTGGTATTTGTACCCATGGAATTTGATTTGCATATTGTTTTACTGGTATTCATCTACATAAAAATTTGTTCCATTACTGTTATATTTAAATTCGATTATGTACAATTGTATACGAGTAAGGGTTGCAGTAGGAGTAGGAAGTAGAAGTAGGTGGAGTAGGTGAGTTCTGGAGTGGAGACCGCGGCTGGGCAAACGTAGTGTAGGACGCCCTCCGGCCCGGAGGGAGGACGATCTGCGAAAGGCTGCTGGCAGATGCTGGATGCGACAAGCCGAGGACAGGGCGCGATGGCGCTCATTGGGGGAGGCCTATGTCCAGTAGTAGACTGAGATAGGCTGATGATGATGACGATGACGAAGCATATAAGATGTTTTTTTTAATTTAGGTAAAGGGCTAGAAAGGACATGGTCTAATAAAGATTTTTCCTCACTAGTCCTAACGCCCAACTTCTTGACGTTAAATAGAAATATATTTTTGCTATGATATATAAGTTTGAATAGGAAACCAAAATCTATGTAAGTGACGTCTACAGGTTTTACTTTTTGCGAGACTCTTTTTCCCGCAATATTATGATTCAAAATCAAAATCAGATGAGAACTCTTCGCTAGTTATTAGTTTTAGTAATAAAAATTAAATAGTATTTTGAAATGGTTTTGCCATTCAAAAGTTACATTGTAACTTGACTAGTGGCAAAGTTGCGCTTCACCTATATTCTGTTTCAATGGGAAACTCCATAGAAATGGCACAGGATCGCAATAAATTTTACACCGTAAAGTTTTGATGCTGCCAAGTGTATTGTATACCCGTTGCATACTTTGTAACACTGCTTTATTATATTTGTCGAACGTCAAATACTTGAGTTCGTATGGTCTGTTGGTCCAATAGTAACGACCGTGCCTTTTTACCTTTTGAAAAGAGATGGAGGGTTCAATTCCCACCCAAGACTGATATTGGAGTGACAAGTGCAAATATATTTTCTGTATATATGTATGTATATGTAAAAAGAATCTATAGGTCCATTTACAGGACTAGGCTAAATCCTATCCATATGTAGTTTATAAGGGTCTGATGGTTGAGTGTGAAAATGTCCCGGGTGAAACTATGAAATAGCCTTTCATTCAAAGTTTTAGCTACACCGAACATTCTAGACTCATGAAACCGATCTTTACGATACATATCAGTTTCATCATCATCATCATCATCGGCCTATTTCAGTCCACTGCTGGACATAGGTTTATTTTGAATACGAAACCAAAATCTATGTAAGAGACGTCATACAGGTTTTATTACGCAATATTATGATTATTATTATTATTATTCCACATATCAGTTTGGCGGTCATTAAAGACCTTTTGCAAACCCTGCATTTAGAGATACTTGAGTTCATACATGTTATACATATTTTACTGGTGTAGAAACCAGGAGTATAAATAAAAACGTAACATCACGCTCGTAATCCCCGAAGGGATAGGCAGAGGAGTGTAGCACACTCCCATGTTTCACTAGTTACGTTTATATCTCATGGGATAGGTGGTGAGCCTATTGCCATACACCGGACACCGGTCCAGACGCGAGCCACTACTAGAAATTCTAAATTAGATAAATCTAATAATACCCGACCCAGGATTTGAACCCAGGACCACCCGATCGGCAGTCGCGCTTGCAACCACTCGACCAAAGGGGCAGTCAAGTATAAATAAATTAATAAAACGAGTATAAATAAATAAAATTATTATATCTTAACTTACAATGAAATAGAAAACTTTAAAACTGACTATTGTCAGAGAGAAATACAGTTATTTACATATATTGTTAATGGTTGCAGTTTAAGTAACAGTGTTCCATTTGTTCCAGCGTTCTGTTACCGTCGCGATGCGCTACCACACCTGTGTTCTCTCATCACTGGAGACGCGTTGCTCTATTCCATGTTCAGGGAGAACGCGGAGCCGGTGGACTGCCCTCTTAAGGGCCCATTCTCATTCACATACAACAGGTATTTTATCAGCAATATTCTTATATTTCTTCAAGTCTTTGGTGAGGTGAAACATTACGCTATTCCAAAAGGCATATATCCTCAGGGATCATATTGAAAAATCTTGGATACTTGAAATCTTAATTTCAGAACCGCTCGGATGTTTTTATTAAAATTGAGCCTCCCAAAAACGAATTGTAAGAGGTAAACAACGATTTAGGAAAAGCTAGATATGATTCACTTCGTTAACAGGTTTTTCGTTTTTTCATATACCTGAACAGAAAGGCAAATTAGCGTGAAGCAGGTCCGAGTGGACGCTATTGCTCATGGCATCTGTAATATACTCCGAAGAAGACTTAATTAGGATTGCTAGGATCAGTTAGTAAAATTATTAGATAGTTGTTAGGAAATACGTTAGTTAATCAACTGATAACACGACTGTAGGAACTTAATTATTAGTAACATCTCTCCTCAACATTGTGTTGTTTTAAACGTTTCAAAATCAAAACCAGGTTTTTCTTCACACTTAATATACTTATAACATATAGTATAATTTATAGTTTATATACTTAGGTTTGAAAGTATTGGTATAGTTGGAATGTTGGTATTAGTTCGCGAGCCGAACCAATCGCCGCGTACCACTCTGGATAAACTAGTTCGGGCGCAGATTATGAAGTTTACTCGCGAATTAGCCCTCGCCCCAATATGTTTGGGCGCTACACGATACTGTTAAATTTAAACTGGTAACCTAGGTAATAGTTTAGCATCTGTATGTTTTAAAGATTAATCGTAATCGAGTTCAGTAACGAACATGTGTACAGTTTCCAAATTAACGGTTTCGGTGCGCATCGGTAATTACAAAAGGATCCTTGAATGGGATTGTTTCAATTAAATAGTTTGTGGCGTGAAATAAAATATGCAGTAAAAACTTTCACAAGTAATGGAATTAAATATAAATTTACATATCATTGTTTTATTCAATGGGTCGACTTAATGCCCGTCAGCATTATCAAGGAAACAAGGTAAGAATACAATACTAATATGTAAATATAAAAAAACATTGTATAGATAAAAAAAATGTCTAAATTTATTATATTATTGCCTATTGGACCGACGACGTTAAACAGGCGAGTGGCAGTGGCTGGATAAGATCTGCAGAGGACCATGTGTTGTGATACCTTGATAAAAGACTATGTCCAGTAGTGGACATAAGCAACGGTAAAGGCTACTGTTATAATCATATAAATACTATACAAACATAGTAACACTCGGGCAGAACGTCAATGAAACGCATCCAATATCGCTTTTCGCCAAACATATTCGCTGTGGTTTTTGTTTTAATTTGTAAACGCCAACGCATTACTCGCCGTTGTTTATAATACTGACGCATTCGTTGTTTAATCGTTTTAAACGAGCTCCGGCGATTTTCATTATAAAAGCAGATAGTGACTGACTGCACCGTTGCTTTGTTAAAAGATTATCAAAAAGGATTTTTATACTTATTTTTTGATTATTGAAATCAACAGTTCTTTAATGTAATTTTTTTTTATTATGGGAACAAGACTAAGGCTTTTCTGTAATTTGTAATCAATTGACAATAAATCAATCCAATATAATGAAATGTTATTGCTGATGCACAGATTTAGAACTTCATGTTTAATAAAATTCAATATGAGTGTCTTTATTGCATTCCGTCTTCTTTTTTTCCATTTAATTATTCCATCACAGTTAGTTTAAAAAATAATAGGCGAAAATTATTTCTACCTTCGCATCCAATAAAATTTAATTCCCTATCTCATATCCATTTCCTAATCTCATATCCTAGTTTAAAAACATATTACAGAAGATTCGAATCCTCGAAATATCTCAATTGTTTTCGACCCTCAATTCATTTTTAGGCGTTACGCGAACCAAGGCGTGATAAGTGTGGCCAGTCCGTGTGGAGTCTCATGAATTTTAAATGTTTACACATTTCGGCCGAAGAGGGCTGAACCCACTCTATACATATGTGTAGCAAATTGAGCTTATATTTTCGCTTAGGATCTACGAACAAGCTATCTACTAAAAGCCTAGCGTTTTCTCCCAAATGACCTGTCACTGGCTAGTGATTTATGTTCAATAGTGCTTTACGATGGGTAATCATTTTTTGTAGTATTGGAGAATTTCCGAAGAGCCTTTATAGAGCAATGTAATTATTTCATAAATGAAATTCGTGTCCAACGATCAAAAAAATGTTTTAGCTTCTATTGTAAGGAGTGTTACAAGGTCGTATCCTAGGTCCTTTATTATTTGATTTGGTGAAATTCTAATATGCATCATGCTGTTTATTTTATTTATATAATAGGGTAAGACTTTTAAAGGAATATATTTAATATACAGTTCAGCAAGGATCAAATAAATAGTTCTTGCTATCTCTATTTTAGTTTCAAATGAAAGATGCAGTAGCGTTGCAATGGAAGACGGAGAATGCTGTAAAGTCTTAGATGGAATCTCGTAAAGACCTAGATCGAACGCAATAACGACTTACCGAGAATGTCTCAAGAATAGATAGAATCACTTGTTGCCAAATCGAGTCAAATCTCTTGCATCTATCTAACAAAGATAGTCCGTTAAAGGTATTACGCGTTCAAATAACTTTTGATCGAAATACAAAGGAAATATATAGTTTTGGCTCGCATTCATATGGATTTTATTTCATATTTACGTTTTGCAGAATTTACTGATAAATAAAAACTTCATATGTTTAATTGTAGGTTTCTGGATACTTATATATTTTTAAATGTTGAGCCTGTATTAATTATTTTCCTTTTCCATACATAAAATGAAATACTGTATCAAAAAAAAACGTAACATGACGCTTGTAATCCCTGAAGGGGTAGGCAGAGGAGTATACATCAACGAAGCAATCAAATACCGTACCAAATCACCGTATTTGAGCTCATAAAGTATTCATAACTATTTTTTTTCTATCTCTCAGATAGTATAATATTTACCTTACCGCTTAGAGAGAAGTCAAACAATTTAACTATCCCTACACCTTACTGTACCAAAACGTCGTTGTCAAATAAAAACATAAAATATAATACAGTTATTAATTAAATATTGATATTAAACTAAAACTACCAAACCACTAGACCATCAGCGCTCTTAAATCTACGACCGTAAAAATTGCCTAATAGATAAAAGTGATGAACTTACAATAAATTTAAATATCTAATTCGCCACAGTTGATCAGCTAATACTCACAGTTGAAGTGGCTGAGAATGACAGAATCTAGCTACGATGGCTCCTCGAGATTGCCAATTGAGTGATTTACAATATTGATGACTCCTTAAACTTTATTCATAATACCTAGTTAAATTTACTTAGGACTCTTTGAGAGAAATCGTGAATAAGATGCAGAGTGGTGCGAAAGTTTTACGATCCAAGGTTTCATAAAATGTTGAATAGAAATTCTGAGATTATGAAATTGTAAAAAAATGTCGCAGCTCACAGCAGTAATTAAAAAGAAAATTCAGACTTTCATTAAATAGTATCCTCAAAAACACAATTATTGCTTAGCATTATCAATGACATAAGAATGTTAGATGCTGTGAGAATATTAATCAGATTAGGAAACTTCTTTAAAAAAAGATAGTCCACGCTCAATTCTCTCGACTACCCACTCAGCATCTTACTATACAACGGTTACAATTTTAATGAAGTCAAGTGTTCGCATTGACGTACAATTATGCGTTTTGGTAAAATATAACTAACGTCCGTAAAACATATGGCAACTAAAATATTTTTAACAGTAGTTTAAAATGCAATCAAAATGCGTCAGCAGGTACTTCAACATGAATGCGAAAAACAAATACAGTATGCGACATCGCCGAGAGCAATAAAATATGGCAGGCTAGGCTCCGTAATGCTGAATGTTTAACGACACACAAATATTGCGTATTCGGCTATTCGAGGCACAAAATGTGTGAATAAAGTTCAAACAACATTGTGTGCTGGGTTATTTAAACGCAACCAACCTAAACATGCTCTATCACTTTATTTCCCAAAAAATGTACATACAATAGGATTGGCTGTAGACTGAAAGGATAATCAAGATAGTATACACACAATAAATTAGGAACGTAACTTAAGCCAACCGAAAATACTTCTATATCCATATCGAATTGAACTCACGTCCTATTCAATTTGGTGGCAGATGTTTTGCTCGATGTTTATCAGCCTACCCACTTACTTGCACGCTTCAAGCAGAGTCACACAAGCCCTGATTTGAAACAGCCAATAGCAGGGAGAGGTCACAATCTAACTCTAAAAAGAGAGTTCTGCAGAGAAACATACAGTCTTCGGTCCACCATTCTTTATACTGAATGACATAGCACATTTAATTCAGTTTCATGAATACAGACTAGTAAACAACATTAACGCTTGTACAGAATGTGACCTGTGAATAGCGAACTGGGCTTCATAACGATGAATGTTTAAACTTTCATATACAGTGGCTATGACATTTTGTGTTTCAAAATATGTATAAATATGGGCGCGTTATTATTTAGTTGAACATAAAATATTGTAATCTAAATCACGATTTAAGAATTTTTGATTGCACATACCAAAGACTGCCGCAAACAAGAGTACTCCACGATCACTGGAATTAACTTTTTAAATTTCCATCACACTACTAAAGGACTAGAACCAACCCTGTCTGAGAGTGTCCACATTATGATTGTTACATTTGATTATTAGTGATACTATCACTAATTATTTTTATTCACAATTACTGTGGGTAGCTTTAAAAAATTAAACGCAACAATATCGGCGAGTACCAGCTATGCAAGCTTATATGTACTGCCCTACATAAATTATAAAACCCATAACTCACAGAAAATCTTTCTAGAATTTTCCTAAATGAAAGCCTAAGAATAGAAGAACACAGAAAATTATCGCTGAAGTCCACAAATTAGTTGGAAATCATTCCAAAACACAACATGAAATATGAACGTAAAATTGTGACGATACTTTCAGAGGAGTTAGAACACTATGTTTTTTTAAATACATCCTGCAATTTATTCCAAAACCAATCAAAAAGCGAGCCTTGACCCAACCTTGCGAATGTACTATCCTAGACAGCGTGCACAGAATCCCAATCTAACTGTAATTAAGGACGCAGTGGGCTTCGAATTGAAAAATACACGCTCCCAACGCTCAAAGCACTCGTTTCGTTTTTAGTTGCGATCAGTAATGTATTTTTCATCAGCGTGCGGTATAAGAAAGAAGCATATGTACACGTATAAAATTGATAAAACCCGGGAAATTAAAATGCATTTGCAAAACAAATTTCCGAATCCTTGGGATTTTTAATGGTGAAGTTCATAGTATTGTTCTTGAGTTGGATGTTTTAGACTTCAATGTGACATGTGCCACTTCAGTTTATTATACACTATTTGTCAGTGACAGAAACCTTTCTCTACACTATCGCTACAAAAGTTGTTACGCATTTATTTTACAAGGCAATATTCGACAGATACACTTGGTTGAGGCATTTGCGCCTTAGTTAACTGTGTCCTTAAAGTTTTATTTTGAACGTATGTAATCGACCAATTCGTATCGAATTACTACAAGTATTTAACACGAGGTAATTGTCATTCTCCCTATTACCATATCTACTTATTAAAAATTTTTGGTCTGTGCATACCTCGATTGTCAGTGGTAGAGTTAAAACAGGCAAACCTACATTTTCATATTTCGATCAAATCGCCGTTCTAAAAGGATAGATCAAAACTAACTTTAACAAATGAGCATTTATGAGGACTTCAACAAAAGTAGATGAGGTTAGAGAAATTTGTCCGCAATGTAGCCATTGGAAGTCTACTCTCTGCGCACCCCTATGGCAAATAAGTGTAACAATGTCCATATAAGTATAACATCTGATGTCGTTAATTGAACAAATAACAGTATTTCATAAAAAAACTCGTACCCTAACTAATCTGATTAAAATCTCTACGGATTATTCAAGATTCTTGTTATTGTATTTAATTGTATATGTATGCTTGACCCTTACCGCCCCGGGCCCTTCGACCTTGCAAACCATTTCTGTCCTTCGCTTGATTGTCACTGTCATACACTTCTGTTTCATAACATACTGATAAATTCCGAAACAATTAAAAACAAAAAAAAATAAAAACAACAACCTTCTCGTAAAAGGATTGCAATGCAAGGAATCCGAATAAAAGAAACAATTATTCACATGCAAACTATCATCATCATGATCATCATCATCATCATTATCATTATCATCATAATTATCATCGTCATTATCATCATCATCATTATCATCAATACCATCATCGTCATTATCATCATCATAATCATTATCATCATCATCATCATCATTATCATCATCATCATCATCATTATCATCATCATCATCATTATAATCATCTTCAGCCTATTTCAGAACATTGCTTACTATAATAAACAATGTACAGAGGTCCCACAGTTAGAACTTAGAAGTCTTAGAACTTATATCGTGCTGCCTACGAAGAGTCGATACCTCTAAAACAGTTACCCTTTGTCATTCATCTGTTGGATGCTCGAAAATGCCAATTGTTACTGTCTTTACTACGACTGAACTCCCTTCTCATGTAACTTACTTTGGGACAGCAATTCTTAAGGAATCTTGAGGAGTCAGTTGAGAGCTTCATCACTCTGTTACAATTCCAAAACTAACACAATATTGTTGTCTTAAACATAAATATAAACTTGTAAGTTCCTTTCGGAAAGATTCTGACCGTATTAAGTATATGTATAGACATATAGATGTACATATGTACATTACTGCTACTAATAGATACTTCAGAATTTAATTCCCGACGGTGAATTGTCAACGTATTTGGTCAATTAAAGCGGGATAAATTAAAAAGCATTACCGTGTCCGGACACGCTGCGGTGGCACGTGTCAAGTCATTACCGAACCGTGAACGCATCTGCACTTCATTTTGACGTCATTACGTCACTTCCCGTACTTTTTTTTCAGTAGCCTCACAAATTGAAACTAATTTTTTCATTAATTTCTTCCTCATTTGTTTTAGACAATTTTATCTGGGAAAGGTCATTCGAAAGTTTAATTTTAGAAGCGTGTTGCCTTAATTAATTTGGCGGTAAAACAGCAGGTTTTATATGTTTGTATTAAATTTGCAGTTAGTATTCACTAACTCTAGGTTCATTCAAAGTTGATTGTAAAAAGCAAGGGTAGGTGACCTCAAAAATAATTTTATACGATAAGCATCAGATTCATGTATTCTTTATAGATAGAATTAACGAATAATGCATAACTTTAAACGCACACTGATGTATACAGAAAAAAAAGTATAACCACAAGTTTCGCCGTAACATTGACTTTTAAAGGTCTTCATTCACGACCGTAATCCCAATTTAATTCAGGGTGCTGGAGGAAAAAACAAGAAAACCCAATACGAAGTAGAGCAGAATGGGGTTTACAGACATATTACGCCTCTTTTGGTTTATATTTACATATTATAGTACTATACAAAAATGTATAAGAGTGATGACATTTCAGGGGCCATGGCGACTGCAAGTTTCCAGTTTCATCAATCGAAAGTTGCACAGAAGATTCTAGATTACTCCTCAACTACCAGGCGTGTCCTGATGTTCATGGATCAGAAAGTACCGGTGAGTTACTTCAATGTGTAATTTTTGTCATATCTCTTTCAATAGAGTTATGATTGCCGTATCTCAAGTACCAATATTGGAGGTGACAGTTCTCTAATAAGTTATTTGACAGGCGTTGCCAGGTTCAGAAAGTCTCATGAAGTCTCTCTCTCTTGTTATGAAGTAGAAATAGTCCTCACATTATGCACAGTTTCAATAACCTGAACACAAAACAGCAAAGATAAGTAAAAATAACACTGTTAAAATTGTTACTGGGCAAAAACAAAATCGTTTATAGCATGTGAGAAACAACAAACGCATATTTTTTTTAAAGTCCCTAACATTTAGAGCGACAATATTAAACAATGGAAAGTGTCATACTGACAATGAACCTGCCACAAAAGTAATTATATTAAACTTTCATAGGCGCTTCACACTTAGATATCGTGATACAAATTTAAGGATACATTTACAAATTAACGAATCCCAATTAGCTAACAAGTCCCCGGATTTATTATAGAATAAATTTCTTGTGTATGTTAAAAGCTCCCAAGATAGCTTACAGCTTAAATATAGCACACAAATGAAACGGGCAATCTTCCAGAAACGCTCCAAGGTGTCAGCTATTGTTTAGCATGGCGGACGGTTGCTCTAAAATATCTCTAAATGCTCTTTCATTAAAAGTCCAGTATAATTAATGAAATGAAATTTTTCTGTCTCGTGTTTTTATTTTTCGGTGTTGTAGAGCGGTTTGGTTTCATTTAAAGAAATGGGAACTGCATTACATTGGTCCGCTCACACTGACGGTTAATGTTCTTTATTTAAAATTGGTCATTCCAATTCCCGCGCGTGCCTACCAACAGTCATTTACGGCACTTTGCACGAAACTTAAATTAAGAATGATATCTCAATAGTATTTATAACATTTCTAAAAAAACCTATGAACAATAAATTAATTTCAGTCTTATTATTTTAATTATGCATACTTAGGTAGATCATTTTCATAAAAACAAATCTCGTACTTCTAAAGCTTTCAATATACTAGTAATATAACCTGTAAGTAAAACTATGAATCTATACCCACTGACGTCTATCCACTCTGACATTTAACACGCTCAACTAACGAGGAATCTTGGCGCGGCTCAATGCATACAACACGCGCGTCAGTTATAATTTAAAACCACATGTGTTCTATTCTGTAGCTGATATAGACGTAATTTTTTTTTATCTGTCTATTAATTGACGTAATTACCTGACTCTTAGAATTGTTCAGACCGGTATATAGATAATAGTTAAATGTGTTCCGTTATATATGTATATTTATTACGTTTATATGACTAAGAATAGTTGTGAACACATAACAATAATAATAATAATTATTATTGTTATCATGTGTTCAGATATTGAGAGTAATTGGTAATGACTAGTACCATAAGATAACGTCAAGTGCCCGTCCGCTAGCTACTTCTTTGAAAAAAATCATAAATATCATTCTGAACACAAAAACGCTTTACGATTGTGTCTCATCCTGTCAGAAATATTTCGAATGAAAATTTAATCAAAAAAAGTCAATAATTTTCTATGTTACTTGATCGCTATAATTTATGACACTGTTATCCATTAAAAAGAACTAATGCATTTGAAATCGATGACTAATTATTTTCGCGAAAATAAAATAATGCTCCTAGTTAGGTAAATAATAAATTTAAAAAAATGCGTTTGAAATTCAGAAGTCCTTACTTTCTCGAAAAAAAAAAACAATACTCATAGTTTTAGGTAAATAAACGAAATATTTTTAACACCTTAAGTGTTACGGTGTCACAAAGTAAAATTACATTAATTTTATAAAAATAAATTTATACATCCTCATTACTTTCCGTCGCCAGCGATCCGTGGAGAGCGGTTTTGCTCACATTATTAAGATATACATCGTGAGTGACAGGCGACAGGGTAATCAGAGGCAACAATTTGCTGTCGCGATACGTTCACTGACTTTTTGTTTTGTCAGGACTCGGACATATTACCATTTTGTTTGACGTCATTATTTCGATTTCAAATACATACGTTTTTAAGAGGATCGTAGAGGTCGCTACTAGTCATACATATTATGTTGTGTTGAATAGTCAAAGACAACTGATTTTTATTCTTCTGTTATCATTATAATATTATTGGATACATCATCTTCAGCCTACTCACTACAGCCTACTGCTTTCTACTTATAAATTGTTATGACCAAATTACTCAAGCGTGACTTAAAATTTGAGAAACAGAATAAATATCGATAAATTGAGAAAAAAAATTACAATTCATAATACATTTCAAATAAGCATACAAATATTAATTTTGTATAACACTAATTGCTCAAATGATAAGAGATCCAATACATCACAATGTATCTAAGCAACTAAAATCTAGATACATTTGTTTCCTCTTGAGAGTGAGATCTCGTGCGAGTCTGACAGACACTCCACAGAAAGCGCAATCTAAGTTCACAAAAACAATAAATACAGGGTGAAAATCGGAGCTATCTGCAACAATGGCTCAACTTGATCAGCGAAGTGCGCGCTCGTTCACAAGTCGGGCATTAATTTATCGAGACAATGCGTCTTGCAACACCAGCGCCTCCCTAGCGGCGTCTACAGGAAACTTTTATTCTCAAACCACAGTATTGTCTGTGTTGTCCTTACAGAATACGCATTCAAATTGAGAGTCTGTTTAGTAAGAGTTTGTCTAAACTCTCTCTTTGATTATATTTTTCTTCTAATCTGTTAGTACTCGATATTTATGTTAATATTTAAATAATTTGATTCTGCTCTGATCTTTTCTCTTAAATTCAGCCAGCTTCTAGGCTGTTAAGAAAAGATAACAGCTAACTAACGTTGGGTAATAATTTCAGGAATTAGGTTACCAGCGTTCTTCACTCGAATCGCTTAATATATTGGATAATTATTCTGTACATTTTATTAACATGGTATCATCTGATCCATAGCAGACATCAATTTTCTATTATATTTTAAACCAAGTTGGTCTATTATAGGACTGCTAGTTACAATAGTAAAATACATATACATGTAGTCATGTATTTTTCGGTCCATTAACTTTTACTTTGAAAATTTTGATTTATATATATGTTTACACGTGTCAATACCTAAATTTATTACTATATTAAGTTTTTGAAATATAATGAATAAAAAGGGGAAATATACAAGTTCTTTCCCACAGGCGTATATCTAGTCTATCTATATATATCCAACATTTCATAATCGGAATAAGGCCGTACTGAATAATACGCAATCAAACTGTGTTACGGAAGCCCTTAACTATTCCTAATTATTGTGCACCTTCTTTGTTCCATACATCATTGTAGCCAGAGGAATCGCGATAGCTAATTAGGTTTACAACATAGTGTAGGAAATTTAATATACCTCGTAACTCTGGAAACAGTAATAAAAGCGCCGTGATTGCGAAACATAACAGTGTTTTTCATCATCATCAGCCTACTCTCGTCCATTGCTGGACATAGGCCTCTCCAATAGCACGCCACTGAGCTCGATCTTCAGCTCTTCAGTGTTTATTCACTGTATTAAAACTGCTCTCCTGTCTGGTTCCAGTTGAGGAACTCGAATGCCTGGCGATGTGGAAGGAGGGCAGTCTTCGGTTCCTTGTAGGGAAACTCCACCATAACCACGCCACCAGCAATGAAGACCGCTACCGATGCTTCGTGTACGAGAAGACAAATGGTATTGGTAAGACTCACTACTTCATTACTTTTTGGTTTCCTTCCGTGTTTTTATTTATATTGTTAAAAATTAGTTTTACTATTGCTCTTTTCGTTTCTGCTTTATCTTTTTTTTATTGTACTTCTTTTAATTGTACTTTTACGTTCTAGTTAATATTAAAGTTAAATTGTTAAGGTTGATTAACAGAATGTCTATTGACTAATACTTAAATCCGTAAATTTAAGAATTAACCAAAGAGAGTTAATGAAAACTCAATAGAGTCATCGATAAAGAAGTTTTCGATGTGACAGAATAATATTTTTACTTTTTCTCATTGCAGCCTCAGCGCCTGGCATGAAAGAAAGTCCCAACGCATCTGGTGTGGAGTACAGAGTCGCACAATCCGGTGACGCTACCTGCAATGGACTGTTCAGCGCGACGGAAGGATCTAGAACTATGGCTCTTAAAAGAGGTATGGCACAGAAGCAGCAAGATCTTTAGGTTTAACAATGTTCTCTCTATGGATGATGTTTTCAAAAATGTTCAGAACTTCTTTGAAATACTGCATAACATTTGCATCTTAAATGAGATTTTAAAAAACTTTTATACAGTAAAAAAAATTATACCGTTACAGTGTCTGTACGCTTCAACTGCCAATTTCCGTCTTGGATGACATTCTCGCATACTTGGCACACTCTGGACTACAGCAGCAACTACACCTTCTACCAGCGGAACGCTACTCTCCGGATCACTAATCAAACGGGTGCTGATATCAAGGTTTACTGCGTCAATGTGAAGGCTAGCTCCCCTAGCGGGAACTCCGTTGCTTTAGTTGCACATTGGCAACACCATTGGTAAGTTTTGCTACTTCGCATTCTAATTAACAATTTAAGAAACGAAGCCTTTTTTAATGATGTAGCTATTTCTAGGATTCGTCATTAAAGACAAAGGTAACATCACGGCTGTAATTCTCGTAGAGGTAGGTTGAGAAGTGTAGTATACTTCCACATTTTACCAGTTATGTTTACACCGAGCACAAATTCAGTCTCCGAGCCAATACTGTTAATTTCTAGTTGAAAAGTCGATCAATAGTCACGCTTGTAACCACTCTACAAACAAAAATTCTATTAAAAACACCGGAAGCATACGTATTAGTTTTTCCTAGTTTTAAAATCATTTTGGCGATTGTTTCCAGCGCATCCCGCTACGTATGCGTGGTGCTTTACCGCAGGGACACTTACATTGCGGAACTGCAGCGTGGCTCCCCAACATCACGGCCAGATGAGGCCTGTTCGCCGCACCATTTCAATGCGGTCACCGCACCTTACGTCACTTTAGTTGGTAATTATAGACTTTTCACCCTTTCCCAAAAAGTACTTTCTAATAGCTATGCTTCTTCTGATAATCCTTCTCTGTCCGGTTGCTATTTAAAACTATCAAAAAATCTAATGTAAGTAAATAATGTTTGTAAATCTGTTCATTGACACTTTATGTCCAATTACGTAATGTTCACATTCCATTGTCTGTATCAATAAAATCTCGAATGATACCAACTTGTTTTACTTGTGGAACAAATGTTAACATTTATGGTAATATGTACACTTTCCAGAAAAATATATATAAAATATATATTTGGTGAT
>DWJK01001982.1:0-15558 GCA_018248815.1 Croniades pieria auraria
CTAAAGTAATTTTTTTTTACAATTTTTGTCTGTCCATCTGTCTGTTTGTGCCGGCTAATCTCTGGAACGGCTGGACCGATTTTGATAGGACTTTCACTGTCAGATAGCTGATATAATAAGGAGTAACTTAGGCTACTTTCATTTTAGCATTTTAGAAAAAAAAGGAACTAAATGGAAGAACATGTACAAAAATAAAATATCGATTCACATGGAAGAATTTCATTAAAATTCGAATAGATATTTCTATACGCGAAATACAGAATTAATAAGTTATCGTATAATCTACGAACGGAACAATAACCTTTTTGTTAAATTCCACGCGGACGATGTCGCGGGCACAGCTAGTATTTAATATATTGAAAATGCAAAAAAAATAACCTTTGGGGCCAACTACATAAACAACCGATTAAACTAAGTGGAACAAAGTTGTTATCAATCTTTAACAGAAAAACTAAAAGCAAACGCTGATACTATGAAGAATAGAGTAATATTTCTTCACAATCCATAAAATACAGAGTATTATTATTCGCAATTGTGATTAATCTGTTGTAAATAAAAACGGTGTATCAACAAAAGTTGTAACATGCAGTACGTAGAGAACAATGTATCACTTACATTCACAACTCATTAAACAGGTCAGCCAATTCGGCGGTTCCGCGTGGGAATGGAACGAACAGCGTCAGCAATACTACCTTCACCAGTTCGCGATAGAGCAAGCTGACTTCAATTTCCGAAACCAAGCAGTCAGAGACGAAATGTTCAATATCATGCAATTCTGGCTCGATAAAGGAGCAGATGGCTTCCGAGTTGATGCTCTACCGTATCTAATCGAAGCTGATCCAGCAGACCACAATGGCAGCTACCCTGATGATCCATTAAGTGGCTTAATCCAATTCGAACCCCACCAACTTGGGTATACCATTCCATTGTACACCAAGGACCTCATCGAGTTGTATGACATCGTTTACGAATGGAGAGAATTTGTCGACCGGTATCTTGAGATCAATAAGGGTGATACAAGGTGAGTGGGCCGAAGGCTTTATAAAATTTAATATAAATTACTAATGACGATTTAAGTTTTTATTTAATTTACTAGTAAACACTCAATATTGCTAGTAAACAGCAGTGATAGCCCAGTAGTTAAGAATTCAGCCTCTCATTCCGGGGGTGCTGGGTTTAAATCAATGGCGCACATCTCTTTACAAAAAGCGAGTTTTAAATTAAAATGTCACTTGCTAACGGTGAAGGACAACATCGTGAGGAAACCTGCACACCTTAGAATTTGTAAAAAAAAAAAATTTTAAGGTGTGTGAAGTCTGTTAAACCGCACTTCGCCAGCATGGCAGACTATAGCCTTAACCCTCACAATATGAGAGGAAACCCATATTCCAACAGTGGAATGACAAAAGGGTCGATTATTTTTTTTTTATTTACTCAATATTACCTAAAAGAAAGTTTTGTACATAACGCTCATAAAACATTCCAAGAAAATAAAGTGGCTTATTTTCGAAAGCATTTTTAGTTACTTTCTATACCTCTTATGACATGTAGTAAAAAAAATCTTTCCCCAGGGTACTGTTCTCTGAAGGATACGCCAACGTGACCATGACTATGCTGTATTATGGTAACGAGGAGGGTGAGATCGGCGCCCACTTTCCTTTCAACTTCGATTTCGTAACGGACCTCTCTGCCAGGTCTAATGCTAGGGACTTTGTCTACATCATCCTGAGATGGCTAACTTACATGCCCTACGGAGCTGTTGCCAATTGGGTGGTAAGTTAATTTTAGTTCAACCTCGTTTCTTAAATATTGATCCAGACGACCTTACAACTATTTAATCGCTACTTTGAATATCTTTTCTATTCCATCACTAAAAGTATATAATTGGTTTGTTACAGTTCGTTAAAAAGTTTGATGGATTAATGCTCCTTTATGGATTTAAATAAAAAGTTATCGATACAATCATTATTAAATACAAATCAAAAAATAATTAAATAAGACACTTTAATCGTAATTTTTTGTCCCTCAGTTCGGAAATCACGACAACAACAGAATGCCTACACGGTTCAGGGAAAACATGGTAGATGGACTCAATGCTCTCAACATGTTGTTACCTGGCGTAGCAGTTACTTATCAGGGAGAAGAGATTGGAATGAGAGATGGTTACGTCAGTTGGGAAGATACAGTTGATGTAGAGGCTTGCAATCGAGGAGATCCAGACACTTATCACCTTTACTCCAGGGATCCTGCTCGGACACCATACCATTGGAATGACTCGTTGAATGCTGGGTTCTCCACAGCGAACAGAACCTGGTTGCCTGTAGCTGAAGATTATCCAGAAATAAATCTCGCCAAACAGAAAGCGGACGCTCGCAGCCACTTTAAGGTACAAAGGAATCAAATTTAAATAAATTACAGGATTCCGTTGTAGTTCTTTCGTACCTTGAAACCATTATTTTCATTTTAATACAAAAGTAATAATGTGCGCATGAAAATGAACATGTATTTTTCAAAATGAAACGCATAATACCTGATGACGGAGAAATTGCACTTTCAGCTTGAAACTAATGAGGAAAGCACTTTTAAAGAACTGATTCTTTACTCCGGATAATTGACGTTCTATGTTGCTCGAAACGGACGAACAATTGAAATTAATGAGACTTTTAGCCTCTAACTGAGTTTTAATTAAATTCACATCATGAACCTGCTAACTTTAATACCGGCACTTAATAAAGGAAATAAAAGCGTAGCCTCGTTAAAATGTAGCAATTTTAGATAATATTTTTAGATAATATTTTTGATGTGAGAAGTCGGTATTACCTCAACCAAACGCGATATGGCAGCTAGAACCATATCCTCATGGATTACACTGCATGTGAAACTGATCCCTGTTAGATTTTTATACTTTCAATCGGTTAAACGGCAAACGTAGTGGAGGATGCCCTCCGGTCCGGTGAGATGACGATCTGCGAAAAGCTGCAGGCAGATACTGGATGCGACAAGCCGAGGACAGGGCGCGATGGGGCTCATTAGGAGAGACGTATGTTCAGCAGTGGACTGAGATAGGCTGATGACGATGACAATAACGATGACGATTCGGTTAAATTATTAAAACTCACGATATTATGAGAATATTTGACATTTGAATGAAGTTTAGCCACCGCGATGCTGGAGACAATCTGATGATAATAATTTAAAATGTAATTTGTATGTAATTTGCCCGAATTTACAATAAATATATGTTCCAGGTGTACCAATCACTAACAGCTATCCGGAAAGAAAAGGCTTTGTCCCACGGTGAATACGACATCAGGGCATTGTCTGACCGAAGCCTATATCTTGTTCGGTACCTCCGAGCCTCTGACACTATAGTTCTGGTTTTCAACGTGAGCGAGAATCCTGATACGATAGTCTTGGGAAGAATTCCGCATTTGACGCTCCCAGCCACGGTCTACGTGTCCAGCATCCACTCCACCAGAGTTAATGGGTATGTTTTATTTATTTATTTGTTTACTGTTAGTTAACACTATTAAAAAAATTAAATGTTGATTCTAGTATAACTTTAAAGAAAGTTATAAGTTCTTATGAGATCTAACTCAGTACAAGATATAAAAGAATTAAGTTCCGAAACTCGTATAAAGTGAATTATTTCAAACTAGCTGCTATATGCACGTGAAAGTAAGCCAATGGTTTTTTATTAAAGTTTTTTTTAAGTTTTTTATTAAATGCATAGCTTTTAAAGTGCTTTCCAAATAGATTTTTATTTATAAATAATCATTTCTTCCGCTTTGAAAAACTTTATTTGCAGACAATAGCCGATTTTGTTTCGCCAAGCTCAAACTGTCACCACAAGTTTTACGTCAGAATCAATTCAGATATTTTGGCGCGAAAACTTACCAGACAGGCCAATAGACAGATCAGTTTAACACTTATATTTTTAGAAACGATGTAAATAATATTACGATATACTTGAAATGGTAAATTTAATACATAGCTACAAAGCTCCATAAAAGAAAGTATTATACATGCAAATTAAATCTATTAGCTTTTATGGTAATTGGTTTGAGAAAAATGAGTAACATAAACTCTTTTATTGTTCTACTGTTGGACGCGTAATTCCTCTTAGAGGGAGAGAGAGAGGGAGAGAGAGAGGGAGAGAGAGGGAGAAAGAGAGACAGAGTATGTTTAAGGTCTTAGTCTTATAACCTATAGAGAGTTTATACACTATCCGATACGATACTTTTTCTATTTGTTTCAATAGATATGAGCCCGTTTATCGTATACCTTTTCATATCGGTCTGGCTTCGCTATTATGTTTTGCTGTATCGCATACATATAGCTATATATTATTATATGAGATGAGACCCATATTCCAATAGTGGAATGTTAATGGGTCGATTATTCTTTTTTTTTATTATTATATACATAGGGGTAGCAATAATCTTCGTTAATTTATCAAATTGTAAGCTATCTATCCATAGGTATCATCCTCACAAAATCCATTATTTACTCATTTATTCAAAAGATGCCTATCGCAAACACAAAAATTCCAACAGTTCCACCATGATTACATGTAAAAGCCAACTGGATGCATAAAAATGAGTAAACAATAATCATTTATTAAACAAATTTAGACAAGACAAAAATAAGAAATAAATACTTAACTCTATACAATATCTTTATTACACGGTTTAATGACAGCTATTTGTACGGGTAAATATTCTTATCAATGAATATGTGTAAGTATGAAATACTCCTATACACACTTTTCATTTTCAGGTCATAGATTTGTCGCAGTCCGATATCAGAACGCGTCCTATCGGCGTCCGATAGCAATAATTTACCTGATAATGTGTCTACACAGAAATTAGTTTCATTTATGTTGTGTTTAATTTTCTAGACAATCTCACACGTTTTCAGTACAATTTCGTACAGACTTTACACTTCATACATTATTTATCACGTTCCAGGGATCGTATTGATGGGGACACTTTGACGCTGGCCTCTGGCGAAATGATCGTGCTTACATCAGCCCCAGTTCCCTGATTCGGTTCAGGAACAAAACACTAGTACAATTGTATTAAAAATGATTATAAGATTATTTTCACTAATTTGTAAATACTTAACGGTATTATTTTGTTAATGTGCATTTTAATTTATTTTTTGTTATTATTGTTGCGTGAATAAACAAATTCTGTTTTAAATGTTGTATTTTTTAGAGAAGAACATACATATAACAATAAACAAACCTTAAACCAAAAGTCTAACAAACTCTAACCGTGTACTGCGGTTAGCAAAGAAACAGATATACTCATTCATGGTGAGAACAGAACAAACATTGATTTGCTTGGAAATTCCCAGCCAGAGTAAGGATATACGCTAAGTAGGTCACAACAAATGGAGCTCTATACATTTGAGGTCAAACGTATGGGTAAACAAGGGGTTCTTACAGAATTTCTGTTCTATTATAAAAGAACGTAACATCACGCCTGTAATCACCGAAGAGGTAGGTAGAGGAATGTAGTACACTCGCACGTTTCACCAGTTACGTTTTTACGTCCCATGGAATAGGTGGTGAGCCTATTGCCATAAACCGGGCACAGATCCAGACTCCGAGTTACTACTAGATATTCTAAATTAAAAAAATATAGTAGTACTCGACCCGGGATTTGACCACAGGATCTCCCGATCGGCAGTCGCGCCTCCAACCACTCGACCAATGAGGCAGTCGATTATAAAGGAAATTAATAAAAATTCTGATTGCGGCATTAATGTTCTTAGATGGTAAATGTGTAAAAATACGGTCATATCATTGATCGCGTATGTTCATTATATATCCTTTTTATGTTTCCAAATGTGTACCTGTTGAATGGCTAAGTCGCTTCAATCAAAATTATTCCAACTGGTAAGTCAAGATATTTGACAGTTCTCGTACATTTATCGACTATAGAGTTCAACTATTCTTGATCGATTACATGCTTACTTTCTGTTCTCAACCTAACGAAACTTTATATTTCGCTTACATAGCAAAACTTTACGTTTTCCATTGTTCAACTCTGAACAGAGACAAAACTGGGATTAAATTTGTCATTATAAATTCGTAGAAAAGCTATTTTGATAAATTTTTGTTTACAACGCCATCTAGTTCTTTATATCTGAAATATATGCATTATGACTAATAATATCTACGTACATAGTACTACTATAAGATAAATTATTATAGTTATTATGACATTCGCTAGGGGCGCTGCATGTAAAGATAGTTGTTGCCATGTTCCGATTACAGCTGTGAATATACGGACCTTTTGACTACAAATCCCTTCTTTATAAATAATAGTAAGAAGGCTGGATTTAAATTCTAACTCCGAAAAAATTTCGTATTAAAAATTCTAAATGTATAAAATAGCTCAAAATAAAAATTAAGTCATTAATATAAATTAAAGGCCGCAATGTGCCCTCTAAAGCGCAGAAATCCTCATGATAACCACTTATCGGAAAGCGACCACAACCGGCTTTGATTAAATTCCACTATCGGCTAAACCCGCAACGCATAAGAGCCAGGAGGTTTTCTCAAAAGGTTGATCAGGTCCGTTCAAGGCACCAGAATGAACATATATAAATAGTATGTATGAATTTGAATTCATACCTGAACTGAATTATTAAAGCAACAATGTTTCATCGTTGCCATGGAAACATTTTTGAGGAAATAATTTTCCGAATTCCTTTCGGAAAGGAATTTAAATGGGTCTCAAAGAGCTTCACCGTTTTCAATCATTTAAGGAATTGTCTTTTAAGAAATTTTCCGACAGGCTCGTGCAGCTAAATGCTTAAAATAAAAGGAATATATATTATTATATAATCACGCCAAATGGCGTAGACGGGATGGGCAGAGAGTATAAAAACACATATTTTTATTAAAAAAGAACACGTCTACTAATGACTAAAAAGTATACTAAATATTCATGTTTGGAAAAACATTTATTAATATATGTTAGTGTGTTGCGCAGTCCTTTAAGAAAGGAATTAAAATAAGGTCACTTTAGATCCTACCCTCAGCACGTATACACCACAGCTGGTATACACAGAACTTGCAACTAGAATAGGTCCTAAAAGGGTTTTGTTTATCCCTACTAAGTACCTAAGGAAGAGTTTTGCTAACATAAGTACTACTGGGATACTCCAGTACTGATAAATAGAGTTAATAATATCTCTCACTCGTGTTGAGTCTAAAGTAATCTGCGCCATTGAAAGACTGATACGACTGTTTTTTAATTAATCTTCTATTTAATTCAGTTGTTTTTAATGCAGAAGAGAAAAAATACAAAGATAACTCAATAAAAAAGCCACAAATGAATGATTATAAGCGTAATCTATAAATTAACAGTCAAAACTATTAATTTACTAAAACATCTGTAAACATTGCTTTTTGCAAGGAGCATTTATAGAACTATTACCTTAATTACTCATTATGAGAAGCATACCAAAACTTGAATCATGAAAAAGGTAGGAATAAATACAGAACGGTGAGAAGAAAAAGAAAGAAGGAAAGTTTGTGAAGCGAAGCGGCCATTCACGTTGAAGCTATTGGAGTTACAATTGGAGTAGTCTAGAAAATATTTATTGATCGGAACTGAATAAAAAAAGACGGGATTAGGCAAACGAAGCTATCCAGCCTAATTTATAGGAAGCCATATAAAAGGGACATAAAAAAGAAAGGTAGAATCGAATTTTCGTAGAGCATATGTGAAACTTACAGAATAATTTATTAGGCGTTCCAGCCCTTAATTTTAAGATAATCAAACGCCGAAAAGAGGGTTTTAATAAGCCTGTTTTTTCAAGGGCGAGACGACAAAGCCGTGATTTAGACGATTAATATAACCCAATTGGTATGACCGTATCCGTTGCGTCTCTAGTTAAAGTACCCTTTAAAACTACTTCATTTTGCTTAAGGTACTGTTCTGCGTTTAAAGAAATATTATTGAATGAAGGTAGCTACGAGACAACGAATACAAAACTTAGATGTCGCTCGAGTTTCATTTAGCAAAACTTATTCGAGGTTTCTTCAGCAAGATAGAGTTGGCAATTTAAGGAGAGGTATGAAATTGCCCTTACGTGTACCAGTAGTTAAGTTTACAAAAAGTATGTAAAATGTTTTGCTTAATACTGTCATCTGCACGTCTCGTAAAAATTTATTCGCGTGGCGCCGACAGCGCTAATTCGGATTACTTGGTTTTCATCGTAAATAATCGTATCTTCTCTTTCGTCTGCCATTATGTAAAAACAAAACTTGTTGACGTGTGTAACTAATTGTTACCTAAACAAAACACCGATTGAATGCAAAAGATAATAAAGTGCTGTCGCCGGTCACTGAGCGATACTATGCTCATGACACCACTGTGGTGTGGCCGGCAGTTGGCCGCTATTTTGCATAAGACACCACTGTGGTATCGCCGGACGGTATAGTGCTAATATAAATAGATATGCTGATCAAATAATGCTCCAAAAATACTTAAATGAACTGCACTTATTACTTAATAAGGCGGACTAGTTATTCGCCCTTTTATTTCTGTCTTTAATTCAGCACCAAGAACTACCCCAAGAAAGTTTTAACAAAATAACCTTACAAAGTGCAATTGGAAGATCTTGGTAAATTATGTTCAGTTTTGGGAGAATAATTCCGAGCAAGAGGCGACAAGGGCTCAACTATCTAAACAACTGTATATCTATTTTATAGTATCAGGTGTAACAGCTATTAGAAAGTTCTAGATTGGTCTGAATAGTTGGTAGTGGAATTAAAATAGCTAATACTGTACCGTTGTATTCCGTACATAGACGACGACGACGGCAGCAGTGCATATTCATAGAAATGTTTAATAGCGACAATAGATAGCGCTGAACCTATATACGTTCATATTATTGTGGCAAGAAAACTTCTGTAGCTAGTTATATTGGAAGTCAACTTCATTAGACGGTATTAGAAAGCAGCTTGCGCTCTATGAAAATCTAGAACAATTGATACGATCGCTAGATATTGAATTCTTGATTGCAGAGCTAAGAATATCGACAAGGAAAGGCTTGGCTTGGAATACTCGATTTCTGTTCTTTAATTAAAAACTGTTACATAAATGTAAATTTAATATAACTATTGGGAACTGAATGAACGCTTAAAATAAAAATAGATTTGTATATACCTGGTATATAGTGGCATTATGTATGAGGCTTTTGTCCAATAGGTCATTTTGTTCGAGTCATCAGATATCTTAGTTCAATAATATTAACAAAAAAATGTAAATGATTACTTAATTATTTTTTTCTTTAATATATTCTGATAATATACTAATTATTTCTGAAATATTTATAAGTAATTTTTGTTGTTAACCTAATATTAAAATTTAATACGACCGAACTGGTACTTAATCTATTTGCTACAATATTTAAAAAAAATCATAGTTCAAAATTAGCTAAAAAGCCTAGACTGTACACGAACTTAGTATTCTATGAAACTGCTAGAATAGCTTTACTTTGTTCCTTACTAATTCATCTACATTATTCATCTCAGCAATATGAATAACGCGATCTGGTATTTCTATTCACAAGCTAGAATAGAACTGCTTCCTACGTACGTCAGCTTATACAGTAATTAGTGTCAAACGCTGAATTACAGCAAAACCGCTTCCGGAGCGCGATGCGGTCCGACACGTATCGGAAATGTGTCACCGTGCACAATGTAGCAGTAACATTACGACCGTCTAATGTATTTGGATACAGTTTTGCTTTGCGGGCAGTAAGATCATGAATTATTTATTCTATTACATTGTAGTTCGTGTGTTTGACAAAACCTATACTTACAAGAAAATCAAAATGATTCTTTACCGCATTTGCTTTGTTAATCAATTGAAGAACATACTAGCTATGCCCCGCGGTTTCAAGATCACCACGAGTAAATATAGTAAAAAATAGCAGTGCCCGCGACTTCGTACGCGTAGATTTAGTAAGTTTTGAAAAAATAAATTGACATAACTTCTTTATTTGTTAACCGATTTAAACGAAAAACACTAAATATTAAGTGAAGACCATCACAATATAATCCCGAAAACTGCATTCAAATCGGATAAGCCGTTTCTGAGATTAGCGTGCACGAACATACAGACAAACAGACAAAACGAAAAAATTGTTTTGGGTTCTCTTGCGTATATGTATAAAGGCACCCCATTATAAATTTTAAAATATATTTACCACTTACAGACAGCGATCAGTTACAGTTTTATTATATGTATAGTTTACATATTAGCGTCGTTACAAGTGTATCCCAGGGATGACTGGAGGTTGAAGTTTTATTTGAGCGATGAAAAATCATTACATTTATAATAAAAATATTTTTTATTCATAAATGTATAAAACACAACATCACATCCGTAATAGCCGAAGGGGAGGTAGAGAAGTCTAGTACACTCCCACGTTTCACCAGTTATTTATTCAATGTTCCTCATATATTTATTTCTCAAAGTTTAAGCAACACATAAGCATAATTTTTCCCTTCATAAGTATAATTCTTCGCGCATTTTCTAAAATTAAATGTAAAATTCAAATCTGTTAAGCAAACATGTAAATCGAGCGTACAGTACAAATACATACATACAGAAACACAGCACGTAAATGCGAGTTAGACTCCAATTGCATCCAACACACGTCAGGCTTACGAGTATGCTATAATTAATGTCAAACGCTGAATTACAGCGTAACTGCTTCCTGAGCGGGATGCGGTCTGACATGTATCGGAAATGTGTCACCTCGCACCAAGTAGACGACCGTCTAATATTTATAAGTAATTTTAACTTTTTTAACATAACTGGTGAAACGTGGGTGTACTTACTACCCTTCTCTGCCTATCCCTTCCGGGATTACAGGCGTGATTTAACGTTTTTATTATTTTAAAATACAAACGTGATTCATAAAACATTTTCGTGCAAAATATAAAAAAAAAATGAATATTTGTACAGAATAAAGGTTAACTATTATAGAACACATATTGAAAAATTGCCCTAAAAAATGTTTAATATTTGTACAGAATGAAGGATTACTATGCTGGAACCGTTGACTTAGGACATGAATGCAGAATCTCTAAGGTCTATATTTTGTTTTTATTCACGAGAGGTACGTCATAAAGATTGCAACCAAGGGATTACCATAAATGGAACACCTTCTTCAACGGCATACAATTCAGTAACCAGCTTTATGAGCTATTAGGTACAGGGAAGGTTAACCCTTGGGTAAGTCTAATGTTCACAACTCTAGTCCTGGTTCCAAAATCATTTAAATAGTAGACAGTCGATTTGTTGGTGGTAAACTTTCTGAAATTACATCAGTCACTAACGAACTGTATCGACAGAGGACAAGGCAAATCCCTTAAAGCAATCATACTTGCAAATATACCCATAAACGGAAATATGACAATAATGGATTACATCCAAGTAAAATTACAGTTCTTAATGCAGTAGCAATCGCGGTACTTCGCCGTAGTATTGTTTCATTGCTGTCCAACACAAAGGCTTTCAAAACGTGACCTGACGTTCTCATTTGCTGCTTGACACATTTTACATAATACTACATTAATGATAATCTATAAATATCTTGCCCCGTTCTGTACGATGTCGTCGACTTAAAAAGTCGATAATATAATTGCCTCACGATATCATGCTATCTTTGAAGTTACCTAGCATAAAATTGGAATAGGTTCAGAAGAAAAATCAGGCAATTTTTATTAATTTATTCGAACTATTAATAATACGTCCAAAGGGGTAGATATGAAAGAGAAAATATAATCGTCGGTACGATTCAGTGTTCTGCAGTATTATTGTTTCATTACTGGTCGCCACAAAGGCGTTCGGAACATGACTGGACATTCTCATTTGCAGATCCGCAGGATTTACACGCCGACCTTTTTTATCTGTACCAATTTTAATTACGCCGACGTACACGGTACCCTACCTCATCGCTACACGTCAGGTAGCCGTGTCATTCGGTTCATGTTACTGAAAGTAGTCTTTTGCCGCAGAATTTTTGAGTAGGTGTGGCTAAATAAATGTCAGGAGTTGCGGCTCAACAAAATGGCAAAGGGTCTGCTCTCATTGGTGCGTCGTACATACGTTGATTTAACAAAGCAAATCCAGACAAACATGGGAAATTTCAACCATTTTCAGATTTTCTGAATTGCGTTTGCTTTTAATTAGCCAAAACACAAAAATTGTAAAACTATGCGAAATGACCAAATACTGGAACAGTAGTTCAGGAAAGCGTTCTGAAATAAAACAATGTTAAAATAACATACGAACTAAATGAACACTGACCAGATTTGAGCAGATTGTAAAATGAACAATGTCCTGGAGCCTTTATGAAATGAAACAGAGGATTTATCAAAGAGAATATTCAGCGATGAAAAATACGCTCCATGGCATATCAGATATGGAGCTGAGTCCGAGGAACTGTTAAATATTGCATTCAACGGGCGGAGTAATGATATTCAAAGTGAAGGAACGGTTGCCATGAGAGGGGAAAAGACTGAGGAAAAGAATTTTAAAACTTCAATAGGGATGAATGTTGGGACAAATTTTCTGGAAAGAACGTTCATACAGGTATTGAGTGAAAAGTGAACTCTCGAAGAACTCATGTTTTCCGATCACCTATAGAGGCTCTTACAGAAAAGTTTGTGAATAGACCGCTTCTGAACTTCCAATGAATGGAATACAGGTTAATAGATACTTGTAAACATCGAGCTCGTGGTTGCGGTAATGGAAACTTGTGTTTGTTGCAGTTCAGTTATGTTCATAGTGCACGCTAATAACTTCATAACTTTTTAAAATAGATGCGCAAAATATATTCGAATCTTAAATTATTATAACGATCTTTTGGGAAAACTCATCTGGTCGAGGATTATCTGATCGCAAACTGTAAGATATTTGTGCTATGATGACAGCTGAGAATTATACATTTATGTACATACATATATAGAAAACGTCAGATTCAATCACAGAACAGACAGCCGTGTTTCTCACACAGATATTTCTCGCGGGTGGCATCGGCACCGCTCTAAATTTAGCGAACCACTGGACGAACAGGCCTGTCACAAATACTAACAAGTGATTCGTAAATGATCCATGTAAATTGTTTAAAATATAAATCATTGATTGAATCATTAATCAATTGCACCTAGATATTTACAATAGCAAGGCACTCAGTAATATGTCCCGACTTCAACAGGGAAATCTTCTTAAATTGTCCTACATTGTCCCATATTACTATACTACGTTAAAACTTTGTAATAACGCTAGTTGTAGCTCGCGGTTTCGCCTGCGTAAATTTATATTGGTAGTTACTTATAAAATACTATTTACCAAAATCAACTACTAATGTTCACATATTCATCTTCAAAAATGGCGAAATTGCTCCAAAAGTTGTACATTTTTAAATAAAATTGATGTACTAAACATACAACCATTCATCTCCTACTTTATCTCCAAAAAGATTGGAAATCCTTGTTAGTGTTAACTTAAATAATATTTAGAACCTTAAGGAAAAACGAGTTGTTTCAGCTGTGCCTTGCTCAGTCAATTAGGCACTCAGTTTCATCTTTCCAATTCTAAAATAAATGTTAATACACAAACACAACTCATATTTCACTGAATATTTTTCATGGTGGTTTCGCACCACAGCGTCCTCAGAAGGTCACGGTACAAAGCGGTTTTCATTAAATCTCTATCAATCGCGATGTGGTCAGTTACGGTCGTGTTAGCAGCGCTAATAAAACTGAGCTCAGCGGTGGTGCCCTGGTGGAACAATGCAGTCTATTACAGAGTCGCAGTGGATTCTTTTAAAGACTCCGATGGCGATGGTCTTGGAGATTTACAAGGTTAGTCATTACAATAGCCTCCTGAACATTGATTTACGTCATTGAATAAAAACCTATGTATTGTAGAGAGAATATGTATTTATATACATGTATATAACGTGAAACTTTGAGGAATTTGGTACACAAAGGCGTTTAATACAAATCTCAACTGAATGAATGTTAGGGAAGATTCCACAGTAGTAGTAAAAATTATTATTATGAAATACTAGAGGGAATCAATATTCCACTCATTATTTCATCACTCATTTCTTTGTCCACTTTAAATGTCTTAAGCATCTACTCAAGTTACTGAGGCTCTAAGATTCGAATGTCTAACAGGTACAATAAAACAGATGAGCTATATCCGGGCGCTGGGTGCGGACGCAGTAATCCTGTCGCCTTTGTCCGCTCGCAGCGAAGATTGCGCCAGCCCATGCACGCTCAATCTCACTCAAGTGGACTTGCGATACGGCAGCTTGGAAGGAGTCAATAAGTTGTTAGAAAAGGCTAAGAAATTGGGTAATCGCTTATCTATATTAAAAAATTTGAGTCGGAATATTTTATAGACATATTTGAGAAATATGTTGAGCCCATTAAAATTGAATACATCTTCCTTTGCGGTAAGCAGAATGCACCGATACGTGTATCATTAATCATTTTTTACCATAAAATATGGCAGAAACGCTATGGACTACGAGTTCTAAAATAAAAAAGCCTCATATATGTTTTATCATCATTATCCCCATGAACATATCTGTTCATTTCTACCATACTCGTACATATGGTATAGACATTTGCAGTGTCATTCAAATCAGCCAAAAAGGAAGTAAGCACTTATTGGTAATGGCACCTACAGAGGTGGTGATTACTACAGGTTATGGTTAGTTGGTTCATCGCATGCTACTACAATATCTTTGTTGTGGTTTTTGGATTACAGTTGTTTTATCATTACAGACCTCAAAGTGATTATTACGCTGCATTTGCAAACTTTTAGTCAGGACTCGGAATGGTTTAAGGACAGTTTGGAACGCCGGAATGGTTTTGAAGATTGGATCCTTTGGCAAGAGGGGCAGCCAGACGAACCTCCCGTTGTGAGAAGGGTTTTCGTTTTATTCTTTATCAAGGACTAAGGATAACTCTTAAAAGAGATTGAACGAAAAATAGCGCTTTCAACCTGCCGCCTTTGAGAATACCGTAGTTGAGGATTAGAAATAGCGAAGTTTTAACATTAAAAGACTGTTCAGAAATTCTTATTATTAAAATTGTCAAATTTCGTTAAATTCAGCGAGCGTTATTTTATGTTTCCCAAGTTTCAAATTGGAAATAGTCGTAGAATATTATACTCATCATACCTTCATTATTATCAAACCGTTTGTCGTTCCACTTTTGGATACTCGGGTCTGTTCTCGGAAGAGAAATGAGCATTATTGAGCACTTTAAGTTGTGTAAGTTCCAACTGTTACAACACGTGATTTTCAATGTTAAAATAGAAATGGACTGCCTCGTTGATCCAGTGGTTGCAAGCGCGACTGCCGATCGGGAAGTCCTGGATTCAAATCCCGGGTCGGATGCTATTTTTTTTTTTTTAGTAGACCGATTAACATTCCACTGTTGGAATTTGAGTCTCCTCCCATATTGAGAGGGTTAAGGCCGTAGTCCTCCACGCTGGCCAA
>DWJK01001983.1:0-15555 GCA_018248815.1 Croniades pieria auraria
GGTGCGCGCCATGGATTTGAACCCAGCACTCCCGGAGTGAGAGGCTGAATTCTTAACCACTAGGCTATCACTGCTCATTTAACGGAATAATGTTTATTAATTTTTTTCTTAGGCGGGCAGCTTCTAGTTTTTGCTTCTGTATTACAAACAGCGCTGACAAATTTTATATATTTTTATCCAAGCTGCGAAAGCTTTCCTGTTCGCTGTGTAGTGCTGTCCAATACAGTATATTGTACAGGCAACTAATAATTATATTATAGAAAATAAGAATTGGTCCGTCGTCGACTGTATAAAAGACGTTTTAAATAACCGCCGATTCCGAGACCTCTCGAGTTAATGGAGTCCAGTGCTTATAAATAAAGTAATCGCACAAGTAGCGCTCTCCCAATAAGTACAGGCCTGTCAGCGTGACGCATGACGTCCTGTGAGACGGCTGCCTCCGTATAATTTTTACCCGCCGATGCCAACGGCTCGCGCATCAGAACATTTTGCATCTGATTACGTAGATACGTACAAACATGATAATGAATACATTATAATTATTTATATATAACATAATTCCATGTAGTGACGTGCTGCCTTTAAAAATATGTACACATTTATTATATTATTCATACTCGTATATTTCGAGAGGAGCATGTTCAAGTCAGTATATCAAACCAAAAAAAAAACCTTGGAGAAATAATTCCGAAGTCGGAGTTAAAATTAATTTTTTTCTCGTGTACGCGTTACATGTAAAAGCAATGAGCAATCAGTTCTCTAATCTAATATCAGTTTTATATAAGGTCTTGAGTAATTATATATTATCGTTAATAGAGAACATGACACGTGCGTCGCGACCGGCTTACATAATGTTTTGTAACGAACGAAGAACTCACGCACTTCCAAATGTTGTCTTGATTGTATGGCGTCGAAGAATCGCTTCGTTACGGCCGCTTATATATCATACGGCTCTGACAGCTCCGGTTCGAACTCTTCCGGCGCCTCCGTTGCCGTATCGCTTGGACGTTTGACGTGTATGTGTTTTATCGCGATACTTAAAATAGTCTTTATCTCGCCCGGGCTGGGGTCAGTGTGGGCGCTGGTCCGACGTACGCTCGGCTCATTAACAACTCCGATTAAAACCCTTACATTTGTGCGTAGTAATTTTTATTCCGTAATAGATTTCTGTAGGACAGGGCGCGATGGCTCCGGTTGATGGTTGGTTAATGATTGATGGTGACGATAATGATGATGATGACAATGATGAATCGATTTTTATCTATGTTCACTCCGCTCCTAATACCATCTGGATGGATTAAAAATTTAGTAATTAAGCTCCTATAATATGCATCGGGTTTCAATAAATGCGTTTATTACGCAATTATTGAATAGCCCGTTGGTCCAGCGGGTAGTAAACCTGACTACTAAGCAATAGTCAGTAATATTTGTTTTGTGTCTGGGTATAAAATATAATATATACTGTGTATACGCCACATATTATATACAGACTGCCCACTGTGGGTCCGGATGGCCGTGAGCGGAAATGTTCCGACATATTAACATTTATACATAAAATGTATATATGTTTCTCGAATGTCTTTTAAAGCCTATTTTGCATCGATTGAATTCCACAGATAACGCGTTCCCTATGTCGTTTCCTACACTAAAGTTTAGTTTAAAGCTTTAACGTCAACACAGGAAACGCTAGTGCTTTAGATTTTATTATTATCGTAAAGGCGTTTGATCGCCGCGTTATTGAACGCGCGTCTCAGTGAGTGCGGAGAAATGTAATAAATAATCGAGTCTGTGCTCCGGCGTATAAGATGCCCTTAGTGCAGCTGTACTCAACCTGCGGCCCGCCGAGCTTCTGTTGTTGGCTGGTCTGGCGTTACTTCATATTCAACCATTTTAATTTCGTCATTAAAACACTACCCAATATTTTTTTTTTGTTGTCCCGCTACACCTTGACTGACACGTGTTTGTGGCCCATACGAAAAAAAGGTTGAGTACCACTGCCTCAGAGGCTTAGATGATTTAGTGCTGGCCGGACCCACCGCCGGCTTGTTTCGAGTGCAACGATTGAGAATGAGAAATGCCCTTATTAATGTTGTATGCATCTTATTATGTGTCCTATACGGCATATAAAAGTATTCTTGGAATAGTATATGAACATATTTCATTTATTTTGGTCTTCTTAATCCTTCTCATTTTAACAGGAGACCTAGACCCGTGTCCAATAGTAGAACGAGTAAAAGGTCCATAATGATGATTATGATATGAGCAAATATAACGACATTCTACTGTAATGCTTCTCAATACTTCATTGTTAAGCTTTTTCAATATGTTATGTATTTATCGTTCTTTATGAGATTTAATAGAGTTCTTATTATCTTTTTGCTATATATTTTATAATATATTATTTTTATATAAATGCCATTGTGTCTAACGTCTGTTAATGAATCGTATTTTAATGTACATAATATGTCAGATAAAAATATATAAACATAACACATTGCCATTGCGCCATCAAGAAAATGAAGTGTTACACTAAACCGTTGCGGTACGTGAAAAATAACAAATTGCGAACATTTATCTTGCGAGTAACGCGTGATGATTAATTTTATAATCAGCGCATAGTGATGAATGGCAATGACCAAACATGACCGATTGGTGCGATCTGTGGTACATGTATCTCGTAACCTATTATTTCTTCAAGCCCGCCACTTTCTCTTCTAGTGTTTTGACATCGCTTTCGTTGTAATCTTTTCTACATCGCGCCACAGTGCAAAAGAGTCCGGTTGCATAACGCAATTGTCTAATCACGAAGGAAGTGTTTGTTCGAACAATTGTTCACAGCGCGATTAATTCTATCCATGCTAGGTACGAGCCCGCTCTCAATCTCGCATTGATGGTCTGTGTGAACTTACTGTTTCGTGCAGTCCTGTACATGTCACTTGTTAAAAGTAGTGTTCGATTGTCAGAGAGAGGATTCGTTTTACATGTTATATCATCACACTCGGCTCTTTTCAGGGTAGGTCGAAGGCGAAGAGTGCCAAATATGTCTATCTCCTATATTATATCTTATGTTATATGTCTATCTCCGTGCTTCTTCTGCGAACATAATTCTCTTTACACGTATCAAGATCTCAATTAATCAGAGATCGCAAAGGATCTCAAACTATAAATGTACACCTACTTGCTCGTCGTCTTCCTTTTATACTATTTTATTTAGCTTTGTTCTTTGAGATTCGCTGTTTATTTCTCTCCATTTGTTTTGATTTTATTTCAGAAGCTAAAGCACGCCCAAATCTCTCCATCTCTTTCTATCCCTTAACTCTTATCTATCTATCTCTAAACAACTTGTGACTATTTATTTTTACAATTGTTATCGTGATTTTTACAAATACTTCCAACGTTTTTAAATTCGTTTAAAAAAATACAATCCAATGTATCTTCATGTATACGAACATATCTAGAGGATGACCATTGGGACGATATCAGATAATGTTCGAACAAAACATCACAAACCGCCGTGACGCGTACAAAAATGTTGACTATTTATAGATTCAGTTGTTCGCTTGGTTTCAATACAATCCGTGGAATGTTTACGTGCATATATAACTATGCACGTATATACTAATTCTCAAAGATACGCAAAAGACTCGGATTACTCATCGTGTCGCGCTGTATTAAGTCGTACGGCGTTATAATGATACAGCCTTTGCGCTTAGTCATTCAAGTTCCGCACTTAAATAGCTCCTTGGTTACATTCGTGTTTATATTGTCACTTTGTTTGCCTTTATTAAACGCGACGTCAAAATATTTGTCTTGCGACTGCGCCTCTAACCACGTTCTTTACGCTGTTGGTATCTCAGCTTGAATTACGTCTTATATGACGTATAATTTCCGAAACTTTAACATAACATAACATAATCGACCCATTAACATTCCACTGTTGGAACATGGGTCTCCTCTCATATTGAGAAGGTTAAGGCCGTAGTCCGCCACGCTGGCCAAGTGCGGGTTGGCAGTCCGAAGCTTTATTTTACTGTTATATCTTTCGTTAGTGTTTATACACATGATTACATATGTACCGGCTTAGCTCCGTAGGTTTTTCGATATGGCCCGACTACTTTCGGACCTGTACTAGATCCTTCAGTCAAACGTCGGGAGCTCATGATTTTGCACAGTCTATTGTATTAAAATGTAGACCTTATTTGAATCCGTTTTAATGTCAATGGAACATATTTAAGAATCTGCCAATCCACTCTCGATTAGAATGGCATGAATCCTTTGTAATTTTAATGGGACCCGAGTCCAACTGGAGAGCTTTCAAATAATTGAAGATGATAATGACGATGTTATTTGAGAGTTATATTTTTCAAACATAAAGCCATATTCTCCACTTGAAATTAGGAAGGTTTCATGTCATTATATAGAGAAGTTCAAGACTTTCGTTTCAAAATGCCGTGAGAAATTCATAATATTTGCGATTAATGTTTAAATTTATAGCCTTAACTAGAATTAGATATTGCATCCTCATATATCGAACTTCACTGCTTTGACTGTTTTATTATATGTACAATATAGACTTACTGCGGTTCCTTTGCGTATATCAAGAAAATGACTTTTCGTAACAAATAATGAATAGTTATATGATAAATCATCGCTTTAGGGACTTATTTTTATCCTAAATTTATCTAAATATAATCCGTTGTGTGTATTTTGTTGCGTGTATCCGTTGTGTGTGTATATTGTTCTTTTATAATTAACATTCCTTTTATGCCCCGCTGTACATATTCCTGTTATGAGATAAAACTCTGTCTAATGACCTACATTGAAACGGTCTAATAACCAACATTGAGGTTGTTGATGGTGTTATTTTTTTCCTAGTTTGCCTTCGTGTTGCGTCCCTTAAATTTTAATTTCACATTAAAATCGATTACGTCAGTTCACACGTTATCTACCTAGCAATTATTCATTCGTAAATTTGTATGAAAATACCCATAACATATAACCCTTTAACCGCCTGGTTATTACGTTAGTGCGAATAAAGCAGAGTTAAGTAATCGCCAAGTGGTTTTTACGTTCAATGTTCACTCTACGTACGCCGTGTGGTAACGGGAAACGTTTGAATTTTTCTCGTTTCTCCTTTTTTTCATTTCTTAATGCGTTCTGAACTCTACTTTACCTCTCGCTATAAGGGACGGCTTTTAGATGCGAAAATGTTAAGCGGAGCTGTTTGTTTTTGTTTTAAATAATCTATATATGTAATTACGTTATGTAATTACGTATATATGTAGTAAGTCGTAATTCATTATACGAATAATAACAAAATAGGATTTTAAAATTTCTAACATGATGTGTATATGTAATTATTGTAAAAATGAAAAACATTTCCAAACTACAGGCGCTTAGTTACGAGAAGTCGCTGCTTCAAAAGTTATATAACAAAATTTTCCACGACTTAAACGCCATATAAACGCCAGTGCGATTGAAATGTATAATATAAAAAGAAATACATATGTATATGTGATCGATCTTCGAATCTAATAATATATGTAAAATGACACAACGACAAACCGAGACACGTGAAGCCTCTCGACATCAGTTACTTCTCCTCAAAATACTCGATGACCTTGCGGAGGTCGAATACGTCTATTCGCACCCGGCGAGCGATAAAGCAATTTCTCAATGAATTAGAGCGATTAAAAAAAACACCATTGGCCCGTCGCCAAGCCGCGTCGGTATAAACATTGCGAATTTAAAGAAAATGTCGTTACGTAAACGGGCCGAATTACGTTTTAAACGCTGGCGATATGTTCCTCCTAAACACCCAATATGTAGCCGAGCCGCGGGCGGCGCTCGTGACGCGATCGCTCCCAAAAGCTCGCCCGTAACTTTGCAAAACTCTCGCTGATTTTTATTGTCTCCTAGTACCTAGTCTTTATAAAAGTCTCGTTTCTCACCCTCTGTAGTTGTTTCGGACAAGGATATTATTTCATTAGGGATAAATAACCAATTATTATGATTAGTGTTTTATCATCACGCCAGACAGTTAAGGATAGTTCCTTACAGATCGGACGAAATTAAAAACATATGTAGAATGTAATATAATTAAATTTATTTTTTCTTGGTACCTTAACCCTTAAGATTTTTCAGCTTGCGTCAGTAAAACACGACAAAAAGAAGGTTTCGCAACGACTGAATAAGTAGAGATTTGTAAACTGCTTCCGGCTGTCCCAGTCGTATAAACCTTTGTGTGGGCATACATTATAATAGAATAATGTAGTAGTTTTCTCTTCCAAGAACTCCTGAATAGTTAAGAACTGAAGTAGCTAGTGTACGGAGTGTTCGCTTTGAAACCGCATTCATAATGTTCTTGATGTAAACTTATACATTCTATAATAATTTAAAGACTAAGAATAATAATTAATTATTATTAAATCGTCGCAACTAATAGTGATAATAATAAATTTAATATTTTCTTATCAGAGTTACCTAATGGAAGCCGCGGATCACTTTTGCGAGGACCGTGATGGTAAAGATTATGGTTAAAATTCAATTAAAAATTTAAATTTAATTTGATTTTTGTAAATTCTAAATTTAGCGAAAATAGAAACTATTTTAACGGTTTAAATGTATGTACACGGCTAAATTCGTCAGTTATAAAAGGGGACTTTACCTCCATAACCGGTTAAATCATAACTGAATACAAAAGCTATTCATCTCCGTACAATACGTATGCACGTAGCTTGATGGAATATTTGTTGTATCGATGCGGTTGAACGGAGCACAGCGGGATTGCTTTTTAAAAGGGTACGAATGCGGTTATATCTTGCATTGCAATGTTACCCTAGCAATACCTAGAATATGAAAACTTTTAGCTAATGAGTGAGAGTCTTTTACGATTTACCTTGGGATTTGTAGTATACTGATATTCGTCATTAATATCATCATCCTTCTATCGGTCCAATACTGGACACTGTCTGGACAATTCCCACGTCTCCCACGCTGGACAACTGCGGCTTGTCATACACTGGTCTTGAAATATCGAAAGAGAATTTTTTTGCTTACATACATCTTCAATGCAAATCGCACGGCCTATGTTTAATATTCGTTTTTTATGATATAGAATTGTTTTCAATTTATTTATAAATCTGCTTAAGTCGTTAAACTAAATGGCGTATAGCAACGTTACGAGTGCATTAAAATTTACACTGTCCTGAATCATTACACAAAACTATGACGATTTTCACAGTCTCACGTGCTACTCGTACAGCTTGTCGATGTGATTACCAAATAAAAGGGAAGTCCGTTTTGACGGGTGCAGCAACATTTTCAAAATTTTCGCATCTCGGTATGCTCCTTCAGTGTAAGCTATAATTATTGGGTCGGGCTTCTTTATATAATACGACATCAAGGATGTTAAAATAATGTAATAAATATGTAAACAATTGAATCCCTGCTCCTAAAGGAGGATCTCGTATAGGTTATAAACTAATCGAGCCATCCCGAAAAACATAAAAAGAGGCATAACATGAGTTGAGCCGTTACTTATATAAGCATGTTTACATATAAACACTCTAGAGACATTTAGTAAAAATATGTAGTAAAATATGCAAACGGCAGTTCATTTTAGTAATGTTAATAAAAAAAAATTTTTTTCTGCATTCCATTAATAGCTTTCAAGGCAATCACTTGGAAGTGTGCGGTGACAAAAGCTGTCACATTTTTGGTCGACGCGCGCACTTATTTCGCTGACCGTCAGCGGGACGACGAGATAAGCTGCATTCTGTAAGCTCATAGGGACAGGGGCGTCGCGGGTCGATGGCCGTGTCTAACAAAGAAGCTTCTGGAACACGCGGACCGTTGCCATTTCTGGAAACGGATGGATACATTTCGCTCGCTACGCCTACTGGATGTGTGTACATACATAATGTAAATCACATGTTGTTCACGACTCACGTCGCCAACGATGACTAAGTTAGCGGCGCTCGCGAGCAGAACACGGTGCTATTATTATTAGTATTACTTATCTAATGCATCTCCTTGGGTACTCGAATGTATTCTGTATTTTGTGTCTTGTCTTTTTTCCTTAATTGTTTCAGTTGTCATGTGCGTAGAGAGAAATTTTTTTTTTATTTTTAATTTTTCACGCAAATATAAATCGAATATATGAAAAGATGTTTGATATGAAACATGATACCTATGATGAATTTGATTTACACTATACATTCAACTGTGTGTTGGCAGTGCCTATATAAACAATGTCAAAAACTGCTCGATATCTTTCTCAAAAGTTCAAAGTTTCATGGAAGATGGAAAATGCGCGTGACGCAAAAGAATAACAGCTTCCCGGAAAGCCAATAAAGTTCATGCGTCATTCGTGAGTCCTATATCGAAATCTTGGGAATTTTATACATGGATCGTCTCGCTTTCATCGAGGAATTCTTTGGGAGCTGTAAAGCACCTTCCACACATAAAGTGATCAACACTCACCGCTCCGACTATACTCACTTTCACTAAGTAAACCTGAAATGTGTGAAGCGCGTATAGTATGCTGTACGGCATTTAACGACTCTAAATCGAAAATGTACTGTATTTATTACTTACTAGCTGTTGCCCGCGACGCGGTCTGCATTGTTTATAATATTCAACATTGTATTTTATGTACAGAGAAGAAAACGTGAATTATATTGAAGACAAAATTCTGCTTTGCAAATCTTAAAAAAATGTAATTTTTTAATTTAATAACTTTACTCTAAACGATGATCTCGTAATGACTTTTTAAAATAAAAAGCAAAAGTCTAAAAATTAAAACAAGAATAACTGATCAAAATCTATCCAGTATTTTTTGCAGAGATAGACAGATTTCTATCATTTTGTTTATATAAATGTTATACACTTTCTTCAATAAATTATATTGTCGTAGGAGATACAATGAATTTGTATAAATCAAATTATTTATGATGTCGATGAACTAAACGAAACATAACGAAATATTACGTTAGATAACCGCTCCTAAGGTTTAGTGCCTGGACCACTGACGCTCTAAACATTGCCTATGCCAGCATTCGAGTACAAGGAGATATGAATCTAGAAGAAGCATATCACTTCTGAAAGGTTAGAGATATTTTTCACGCAGTATTCTCTGTCTACTCCCTTAGGGATCTGGCGTGACGAAACAATAACATAGCAATGGTCGTCGTATCATAACTTTTTATCTTCTCTCTGTTTGATCTCCGTGTGTCTGACAAATATTTGTAGACGGTGGGGGCGTGTGACGGCGTCATCTCGGCCCAACGTAAATATATCGCATACCAAGAATACCTTGGTTAACGAGCCCCAACGAAATACAAAAGATTCTACTGACTCCAACATTTCTCACTACTCGTATTATCCCAAACATGGCCAGTCTTATCCGGCTGTCAGTCTTCTATGAGTTCTGTTCTAATCATTCAGTAACCATTAACAGTTATTGTCCAATTTGAACAGATGCTTGATTTTCCTGCCAGTAATATACATGTACAATAATTAACACCGACAGCGGCACCGGAGACAGGTGGCGTCCTACTCTGTACGTTGACATCGCGACCTTGGTGATTCAATGGCACGCTACAGCTCTATGGTCACAGCCTTTTAATTTTTTTTCCCTCCGCTCTCAAGGCCAGCGGGCTACGTGCGACTGTTATGCCGACGCCACTAAAGTCGTTGCTTCTTAAAGTGCGACGCCCCCCTTTTCTTTCTTGAATTCTTTCGAATTCCTCCTTGTCGTTTTTTATTCGCTCTGTACTCAGCGTGCTCATAAATAATTTGACGCATAAAAGCATTAAATATATTTAATTGCCTTATTATTTCACTGCCTCGTTAGTCGAGTGGTTACAAAAGTGACTACTGATGGAAAGGTCCCGGGTTATATCCCCGGGTCGCGTACTTTTGGCTTTCTCTAACTCGAGATTCCTAGTAGTTGTTCGGAGACTGGAGTTGTGTCCGGTGTATGGCAATAGGCTCATCCCATAGTTCATAAAGGAACGTAAACGTAACTGGTGAAATTTGGTAGCGCACTACATTGTCTCTGTACTCTGTCTACCTCTTTGGCGATTAAAGGTATTATGTTACGTTTTTTTTATTATTTTACTTATATGAATCAGTATATTTATATCTGAATGTAAGTCATATATATATAGCATTACCCCCTCTCTTTCTGAAAGGAGGTCGGTGTCGAACAGTGGATCGATAAAAGAATTGATGGCGATGATGATAATGATAATGATGACAAATGATACCAATAACACATACCATTTAAAAAAAAAATTAGGTGCGATTTTTAAATATTATCTTTATTGCATAATATATATGCAACAATGGATTTACTATTCGCTGTTCGTTTAAATTAATCTCTGTGCTATCAATAGCGAGTGATTCTTAAATTTCTCAATTTAATTTCCACTCCAGAAAGTTGGAAACTACGTACAACAAATTTTCATAGCGGTTTTAGTGGTTTGAAAATTTTGAACATGTTTTATCGGTTGGAATATAGGCCCTGGATAAGTTTCAAAAGCCAGCAATATCGCTACGTAGGCTTGGCTAGGGCTTACGTTAGGTCTTCCTGTCCGTTCGTCTGTTGATCGATCAGTATACAACGCAATGCGGATTATTATCGAAACAAAAAACCGCCAAATGAATATCTAACCTAGTTTGGTATTTTTACCCGCCATTATGCAGGGTAGAATTTAGAGAATAGTTTTACATGAGGAAAGTAATAAAGCTCCCTTTTTACATTATGTAATATGGTCCTTCTTATTTTAGATATGAACTAACTGTAAACAGTACATTAATGTATATACAGAGGGAGTGAGTGTATTTCTAATTATAAAAACAATTAGAAGGAGTCGGAATAGAAAAGTTTTAAATTTGTTGAGACAGAAGTCTTTTAAACCGGCTTGCGTCTATGAAAATACTGATGGATGTGGAAGTAGCATAGGTGTGTAAGGAGATACTTGGCACTCGGTGCCTTCTGCTTACCCCGTAAGGGATTTCGCGTCAAATTACGTATATATGCATGTATGTACTAACAATTTTTCACATCATTATCGTCATCATCAGCCTATTTCAGTCTACTACTAGATATAGGCCTCCCCCAATAAGCGCCATCGCACCCTGTCCTCGGCTTGTCGCATCTAGCAGCATTTCATCAGCATTGTTCACGTACAATACTGTAATTGTATTTTTATTGTAATAAGCCGTAAAAAGAACATTAAATTAAAATTTGCGCTTGTAGAATAATGGCAGACATCATAAAAATTAAATGATGTTAACAACCATTACCTCCGGGTGTACGTAATATTTTTTTTACTATACATAATTTTTTAGATTTTTTAATTTGATTAAAACACAACATTCAGGTCTCTTATAAATAAAGCAAAGAATTAAAATAATAAAACCATCAATTAAACCAAGACTACGAACTTTCAGTTCAGAGTTGTCACTCAATATACGGTCCTTTTTTATATTAGAACATTCAACTGTAACATGATGGAGATTTATTTCTTTTTCGCACGAGAAACACTCAGATCGTCCACTGTCTGTTCGTGGGTGAAGGAACGGCGCTAGTTTTAGTTCGTTTTTTGCACTCACTGTGTGCCGTGTTTTATTAATTATTATTATTATTGTAATTATCATCACAGCAGGAACCTCATAGATTAGGCAGAGAACATAGAGTCTCAAATATCTGTATCATAAGAGAGCTTACGTGCTTCTTCTACATTCTACGCTCTCTTTGCGGTTTCGGAGGTACCTATACTGTAGTATATTTTATTCGGTTCAGTATTCGCCTTCGATTTTGTTTTATTGGTATCCGATCAACTCGCTATGACCGTTATTGAAGCTTAATTATTAATGTATAATTTAATATGGATTCTGTAGCGCCCGCGCTCATGGAAATGTGTATCCAATTATGACACGAAAGAGTCAAATGAGTAGAATGAACGGGACGGAGAGTGACAAGACCCGCTGCCCCAATTGGCCGATAGCTCTGTGACGTCACCGCACCCGTCTGCGTCTCGTCTGCGGTCCGCTTCCCGGAACCGTTGGCCGCACTGCCTTCCTGGCTGTCCCGTCATTATCAATAGTATAACGAATTGTATGGCCCACGCGCCTAAGCAAATCACCCACAAACAGTCAATCATAGAAGAAATTATTCGTCATTGGCAATAATCTTAATTAGCCTTTTAACTTGGTGACGTCATCACCCCGCCCGTCACCCAGCATTGTTTTTGACACATTCACTAGCAGTGTAAGAGTGGTTTAGAGTGAGCGACGGCCTGTCGTGTCGTTGAACTTTGCTCCGGTTCGGTCGGCTGTGGGTGTCAAAAATGAATTAGAAGCGACACACATTTCGTTCGGTAATGTTGTTACAGCTGCTTACAATTATTGCTTTTAGATATTCTTAGAAATATTTATATAGATTCATCAAACGCCCAACGCACGTGTAAAACCTTCCGGTAAAACGTAACTTTTTTTTTTTTATTCATCAATCATAAGTCGAGTCGGGATAAAATGGTAGCGTTACAGATGATCTCCTTTTGATCAATTAGAAATTCTTGTAAAATTGTATGAAGCGATTAATGTATGAAGATTAAACATCTCAAATTTGTAAGGATATATTTGACACTGTGCTTTCCCGACTATCCGGGCACCTGGCGTGACGACTTTATATTGATATTGTAAAATATCTTAATATGTACATGTCGTACTGAAATGCAATCGAAACAGAATACGGTAAGGAAGCCTTTAATAAAATCCCTCAATTAACATATCAGAAGCGATAGTGTCCACCATGTCTCATAGTAATCTCAGTTTAAATTAGCGCTATACGGGGTCTCATTCGTTTTACGGGTGTCTATGTAAGCTCCGATTGCGCTGTGAAAAATTTAGTTTATATTTAAAATACTAAATTTTTTCACTGGCAAAGTAACTTGCAATTTAGTTGCGTATTAAAATGATTCGACTTGCGAACTTTATGCTTCAATTTAATGTTAAGCTCCACGAATGAAAAGCTTGACATTTTCGTTAGACAACTCAGGATCAATGTGGATACAATTTTCTAGAACTTTCTCTAATAAAATATATATATATATATGTATGTATGTATTTCATAAACCTATATTGCAGAGAAATATAACATGTATTTATGTATATATATTTGACACGTCGACACATCCAATATCAATCACGTTATATACATATCGTATCGTCAAATCTAAAATATACAATTGCGAATAGATAGGGCCTCGTCCTATTCAAATATTCCAGGCTGCGTTTAGTATTCGCCGGGTGTCGGTCGGCCAGGAAGCGGTATACCGTTTACCTCACATTACGTTAGCTTATTGTGTTTACGGTGTATTGTTCGTCGGGTGACCGTTTGCATTAGAATCGTTTGTGCCCGTCGATAATGTTAAAGAGTGCCCGCCGCCCGTTCGTTCGACTTTCCTTTCATGAACATTGCTTTTACTTCGGCCGAACGCGTACAGATAACAAAATTGTATTGTGTTCTTTCATTCATTACTATTTTTTTTTTGTGTGCAATTCTTCAAAACCCGCAATAGAGTTCGTTGACACCTATTGGTACCTAAAAATTGCTTGTTTCCTTATGTGATGTGCGCGCTGACGTCCGTCGAGAACACGTGAACATTTTTCCTCATGTCCAAACGAACGTTTTGTCAATCCCACTTTACGGTTAGGTGACGATTGTAACGTGCGGAGTCGCATTAAAGCACGTGAAGGTTTTCTTAAAAACACAAATAAATCCGGATTTCCTTCCAGACCATCTGTATGAACACCGGGAAGCCTACTTCCAGACGTCTGCGGAATCAATGTCGAGATCGTGTCGCAGTGCAGATACTTGAGTAATATAACCCGCTTCGGTCGTTCGACTTGCCCGGGATACATGCAGTCTTTTAATTTCGTACCAGACTTCTGAGTTAACTCGATCCTGGATTAACTAATGGATATGAAGGTTTTTGTGATTCTACATAATAACCTTAAGCTTTATTTCTCTGCAGCCGTTCATAAGCGACTGTATTTTATGTAATTTGTTGTGATTTTCGAATGTCCAATTTCACTTTAGCCGTCCAAATATTTTCATCGGTACTTACTAATAAAAGCGATACAGTTACCCCGTTCTTATTAACAACAAAACATTTAATAGTTTCATATAAGTCTAGCTAAACATGACACGAATCAAGTAATTCACGTAATACCACAGTGGACATTGAACAAGACCGTATAAAAATCGATAGCAGTTCAACTAATAAACTCCTCGACCAGTAGCGTGTTGGGCAAAGACCCTTCAGAGTCGCCATATCTCGACACGATTGGTCTATTGCTGTATTAATTCCCAACTGCTCCGAGATCTCGCCGACGGCCCGCGGCGATGGCCGCTGTTGTCTTCAATTAACCCAGATGTTGGTCCGGTCATTGTGTGCTGTCTGCTCTATGTCTGCTTTCTTCCACCCGTAATGAGTATAAGTGTGAGTGTGCGGCCGGCGAACGCATTGATAAGGTGTTACGTGAGAACGGTGTACACGTGTCTTGTAAGTACTACCGACCAGCCAACGGACCATTGTTAACGCTTACCTCACAGACCACATCAGATCAATACAGTCAGTAGTGCCAAGCTTTTCGAGCCGCTTTGTGTTTGTGGTAGAGTGTAAACTGATCGTTGATTTCTGTGATGCTAAATTGGCAGCCTTCGCATTCGCCAGCAAGACATATTTTTTGTCGGCGATCTGCTAGTGGTTTGTTCAGTTCGGTTCGTGTGCATGTATGTGATAATAGGTTTAAGACATGCATACGTATTGCTTTCACCTGTTAATAACAACCATTGTTACCGAATGGTGGTGAATTTTTCTGTTTCAACAGTGTTCGTTTTAGTTTTATCTACGTTATAAATTATCCATTGATTTTTTGTGTAAAACAATGAATTTTTATGGTATGTATAACGGGGTACTTAGAAGTATTTTTTTTGTTACCTATTCAGTTTTAAGGTGTAGTTAGTGTTGTTGTTTTTGTTTCTGTTGTTTGTTGCTCTTCTTCGTTCTGTTCTTGTTGTCTTTTATATTTCATTGACTGCGACTCTGACTCCGCGATGATCATTTTGTGTCATATTTTGTGTCTCTGAAAACCATAAATGATAATATTGAGCGTACATTGTGATTAAATGCATATTAAATGTTAATGCATAAAGGTTTATTAAACTACATTCTAAATAAATTATTAGACTGCCTCGTCGGTCGAGCGGTTGCAAGCGCGACTGCCGATCGGGAGGTCCTGGATTTAAATCCCGGGTCGGGTACTATTGGATTTGTCTAACATAGAATTTCTAGTAGTGATTCGGAGTCTGGATTTATGCCCGGTGTATGGCAAAAGGCTCACCACCTATTCCATGGGACGTAAACGCAGGTGGTGAAACGTAAGAGTGTACCACACTCCTCTGCCCTACCGCATCGGAGATTGCAGGCGTTATGTTACGTTTTTTTTTATCTGTCTATGTTGTTTGTATAGTACACC
>DWJK01001984.1:0-15550 GCA_018248815.1 Croniades pieria auraria
GAGGCTGACTTTCTTAAGCACTAGACTATCACTGCTTAAATTATATTTAATTATGATTAATACGTCTAGGTATAATATATAGCTCAATCCAACTTGATCTTTAAAAATTGCTAGGTATAAAGTTGCCATTCTTTTGCTCACAGACAGTCCAGCATGGCTTCCCGCACAGAGCATCAGCCCTCGCTTGGGACCCGTTGCTCAGGCTCGCGGCGCTCGGCACGGCGACGGGTGCGCTCAAGGTGTACGGCAGGCCCGGCTTCGAGCTGTACGGCCAGCACACAAACCCTGATTCGGCAGTCACACAGATACACTTCATACCAGGTAAATGGAACACATTTCTCCACCAGTTAAGGCACTCATGAAGGCACTTTTTTTATACGTCACAGCTACCAAGTGAGTGGAACTCATGTTACCAGCGCCTCATATGAGGTACATTATATTTATACGTCATGGCACCTAGTGCCAAGTATTTGTATACTTGCAACCTTAACGTGCTTCGTCCACATTCATCCCTCTCTTTGCATATACTCTTAAGGTTGGTAAGTTGTAATCCAGTTTCAGTGACTGTTAATTATGTAATATTTATATATGTAATATTATATATATAATATTAGGTATATAATATTGTAATAGTATAGTTTATCAGCTGTTTGGTTTCCATAGCCTAGAATGAGATCAGATGAGATGTGCATGACATGTTCAAAAATATCGTTATTTTTTAAAAAAAAATTTTATTTCCAGGCACCGGCCGCCTTATATCGCTTTGCGATGACAACAGTTTGCACCTATGGGAGATCAACGAGAAATCCCTGGTCGAACTAAAGGCGCACACCTTCGAGGGCAAGAACAAGAAGATATCCTCAATATGTGTCGAATCCAGTGGAAAGAATCTGCTGCTAGGCACCGAGGGGGGCAACATATACACCTTGGATATTAACACCTTCACAGTGAACGAAGATGTCATATATCAGGATGTTGTTATGCAAAAGTAAGCCTTATTTATACTGCATAAGGTCTATTATTATATCTGTGTGACAATATTGTATATTGTGTTTTTATTTCATTTAAAAGTATTTGTCAATTTTTACAAGCTGCATAGATAATGATAGCGGGTAATATGTTCCTTATACGTTGCTTTCTTCTGTACAGATTCAAATGCAATGCTCCTGCAATGCTTGCTTATAAATTTTACTTATTTTTATATACACAGATGTAAATATTCAATTGTACTAAAACCAGTTCGTACTAGAAGAGACTCTTTATTTTTTTCATGCTTAATAAAACTATCACTGGACTAAAACTCATTCCTTATATATTAACAAAATATATCTTCCATTTCAGTTGCCCGGAAGACTTCAAAGTAAACCCTGGTGCGGTGGAGGCAGTGTGCGAGCACCCAAAAGTCCCAAGTCGCATCCTCATTGGCTACAACCGTGGTCTCGCAGTCCTCTGGGACAGGGTATCCGCCGCGCCCACACACACCTTCGTGTCAAATCAGCAGCTTGAGAGCCTGTGTTGGAATGACGAAGGTGAGTGTCATTTCATTTAATTTAAATATTAGTTACATTCTGAAGCTCTGTATGCCCCTACTTATAATGTAGAATTTAGAATTGAATCTTAATAATGGGACATGCTTATAAAGTGATTTTAATGTCTGTAGTTTTAGAAATGGTCATCTACTTCATGATATAGAAACATCACAAACATTTTTTAATAGATTGTAAAAAATAATATTAAGAAGATTATCTTAAAAAGTACATAAATATCCAGTATAGTGTTTAAAACTGTTTTGGAACTGACTATCCACTTCATGATATTGAAACATCATGTTTCCTCAGTGCAGATATATGTTCAGTCGTAAAGTTACTATCAGAGTACAAATTGGCTGTACTAAAATAATACCCACAAAGAAAGATTAATCACCTACTCAAATACACTCGATAATATTCCAGGAGAACATTTCACCTCTTCCCACAACGACGGCTCGTATGTTACGTGGGAGGTGGCGGGCGCGGCCAGCGACCGGCCGCTCAAGGAACCTATCACACCCTACGGACCCTACCCTTGCAAGGCCATTACAAAGTTCTTGAACAGGACCAGCGTGGACGGAGACGAAATCACGATTTACGCCGGTAGGTAGAGTTTAAAGTATTTTATAGTTGTAGATGGCGCCACATGGTAAGTGAATTTAAAATGTAGGTACACTTTAAATTTCATAAAAATTTTAAAAACCTGTCAGTCATACTTAGGTGATCATACTTCTACTGGGATATTGATATGTTGCCATGGAAACGCATGTAAATATTGAAGCCGATCACTATCTGAATGACACATATTCACATTTGTTCTCAACTGAAAAACCGACGAAACTATCTTAGTATTGTGATTATAAAAGTAAAGCGTTTACATTTTATACATTTTCATTACATTATGTGTATTGGAACGGCTTTCATTTCTTAAACAATTGCACAAGTAAAATTAAGTCGTATAATTTACATTATGTCCATTATTTTCAATATTATTACTATAACGTCACACTAAGACATTTTCGGGTAGGCAGAGACCATCGACTTTAATTATACGTATGTTTTTTTGTTGTTTGACGCATATAATATATAAGAAATACATGTATATTTCAGGTGGTATGCCCAGAGCGTCCTACTCAGACAAATACACGGTGACGGTGCAACAGGGGGAGAAACACGTCGCTTTTGACTTCACTAGTCGTGTATGTATTTATTACGATATAAAAACCTGCAATACACTTAAAATAAGGCTTGTCGGGGTATTATAAAGGTATTATCTGTGTCGGGGCGGGAAAAGAATATATCCCCCGACTGCATAACGGGATATCGGGGTGTCGTAAGAGGCGACTAAACCTGGCTCTGGCTAATCGCGGTATGACGCGGCCTTCGTAGGTACTGCTACATGTTCTGGCCGTCTACGGGCAGCAGCGTAGGCGATGTGAGAAACCCTACTCCACGATCTCCAACCCGAATGTCCTGTCGGGATTATGGACAGAAACCCCTCAAGGGTGACCTATTTTCAACAGTAGATTTAACTAGGCTGATGATGGTGATACTTTACAATGCTATGTAACATGAACATTAGTCGATTGATTTTGCTAAATAGAGATTGAGGAAAATTTATTTATTGAGTTTTTAATATTTGCTTCTGTTGTATGTGTATGATGGGATTTGTATTCACAGAGCTTAGAAATACATATTGATTCTAATTATTAATTCCTAATAACTAATTTGACATAATACAAATAAATAGTAAGTCTTATTGTATTATTATAATATCTAGTGATAAGAAAGTTTCTCAGTTGCCGTATTAATATAAAATTTATTTGCTAATCATGATACATGTAAATTATTCCCGTATTCTGATGATCCCTACATCTCCAGGTGATAGACTTCTTCACGACGTCGCCGGTGCCGCCGGACGGCGTGCCGCTGCAGGAGGAGCGGCCCAGCACCCCCGCGCAGATCCAGGTGCAGACCGTCAACCAGATCGCCGCGACCTTGGTGAGTCTACAGCGAACTTTTTTATTAATGTCAGTAGGTGCTAAATGTTTACTTCTGTCTGTCAATTGTTGCTAAGGCGTTTGTTTTCTGTTCCTATTCGGGTTGTGGTACTAGGCAATTAATAAGTAATTAAATAGAATAAACTCGGATTTCGGTAGAAATAATAAAATTAACAATTGGCGTAAAATTAACTAATTAACATGTATTTTATACTGTAATGGAGATAATTAAATTTTTTAGTTACCCCCACAAAGTGAACACTATCAAGATTATATACAATGAATAAATATATTTGCAACATATAGACGTGTGTCACCTCAATTATAGAACGTCACTTGAAACAGGAAACATCATATAAAAAATTAGTAATGTGTGTTAAGCGATAATTCAATATACATTTGTATTTAGAGCATTTGCTCTACAGTGACATCTAAAAAGTACAATATATATCATATATATATAATCATATCAAACATCCAATTAAACAAAGATCTTATGCTAAATAAAAAACTTAGAACTATACGGTAATCAATACAAAAATGTAGGTACGCGACACCCATAATATTGTCGTTCCGGGCGAATCCAGAACTATAAAGTCGAAAACGAAACCAACGAAGCGAACACCTCGCCGCGTCCCGCCCGCAGGTGGTGCTGGCGGAGGAGGAGCTGGTGGTGCTGGACCTGTGCGACCTGCGCTGGCGGCCGCTGCGCCTGCCCTACCTCGTGTCCGTGCACGCGTCCGCCGTCACCACGGCGCAGCTGGCCGACGGCGTGGCGGCCGCGCTCTACCACAACATCGTGGCCGCGGGTACCGCCCTCCGCCCTCCGCCCTCCGCCCTCCGCCCTCCTAGCGCCATTTTAATATTCTTACGGCCCGTTCCGTCAAATCGAACCTATCGAGATAGAAGAATAGAGATATTTAACATTCTGTGCTCTCTGCCACCACCTAAGGAATCTGGCGTGATTGTATAAGAAGAATACCATTCTTATATATCCATAGAATATAATGTTTTGTTTATGGAATATTGAATAAACTTTAGCCGTTTGGCTTTTGGGAAACAATAATTTCTAATATAATATTCATGTAGATAAAACTGTACGGTATAGAGAACTTCTGACGACTAGTAAATCACTTCGCCTTCTGTCCACTGGCGGGTTTAAGAGTGGGACGTCTGTCCGCAATGAATCACGCGGTGTCCTCGCCCACGGGCTTATTTACCTCTCAAAGTGCTCGTACTTCATTTTAGCACAATTAATATATGGAGATGTGGACTTTACCACCTGCTTAATAGAGCACAAATCATCTGCAGGTAAATTCTCGCCTTGAGGTCGTCCATTGCACTGTGCAATCTAAAGAATTTGGATTTCACGTATAAGGACGGGACATAATTTTATATATTTTATTGTGATCTTAATAATTTTTTTATAACATCTCTTTTGAATAAGTTTTCTATCTTCGATAAGGATTTTTAAATGTATATAATTCATTCCATTGTTCGATCTTGGTGTAAATACATTTGTACCGTAACGATTTTATTTGAAAAAAGAATACCTCTTTTTATATATATATGAGTTTGTCAAATGAGGGAATAACCTAGTAATAACTCACTCTCATTTCCCACTTTTAAAATTGATAGGCATCTTTTAGATTAATTATTACAGCAGAAAAAATATATGACAACTATCAAGGAAAACATCCTAAACTATCAAAGAACATACGCACCTGTTACATAATTAACAAAGTTAAACATTTTCTAAACAGTTGTCAATATATTGCTTTTATCTGTTATTACGACGCTTAGACGATTAATACGGCTACACATTACTGTCATGTCTTACACTAAATGGATATATCATAGCACATCTGCTTTCGATACAAGTTGGTCTCTTTGAACAAAATTGTTACGATCAGCATACAACATGACGTAAAATTATCCAAAAATAAATACGTTATGATTCCACAACACTTTGTTTACTGTCTGTGGACATAACGTTTGTTTCGGTACTGTATGAAATACATAAACAGTATTATTTTAAATAATTTGGGGAGATGATATTTAAGAATCCTTTTAAACTACATATTTATAGTAATAGAATATAACAGCTTCGACACATTAACTACTATAAACGCGGTATAAATTAATCGTGGCAAGTCCACGGGGACCCGTATCATTGTTGAAAGTCGCGTTCGTTCCATTTTGCGAAATTGCCACCAATTAATGAAAGTCATACGATCATTGAGTGTCACGGACTTGTAAGATCCATTACCGAACGGCTTTTGTTCCGTAATGTGCTTATTGAAACCATTGTTCATGAATTGTGTATAATCCACATACGCAACATCACAATTTTGATGGATTCCAATTAATAACTCTGCTTCGTCGAACGATCTAATTTAATTGACAATGGTTATTGGTTAAACAAATATTTTAATTAACGCGATATCGTAAGCGAGGCCATTTTCAATCCTTGTTGTTTTTAACGAGCACCAATCAGTCAAATGTAAACGGAGCAACAATGATCTAAAAGAAAATTAGGCTGTTCATCTCTATAATTAATTATAAGATTCTGCCCTAAGAAACGATTGTTATTGTTTAAGAAACTGTTAAGCATTTAAAACTGACATTGATGGTTACTACCTATTAGCGGTGCATCATTCCTCCTGCCTCATATGCTACCTACCTCAAAAACTATGAAACACAAGTTATAATGAAGATCATATTGATATAGACGTGATTTGTGTAAAAAAACTTTCATTAAATACGGCATGCCGCCACGGAAGGCAAACTGGAACGGATATTTTTTTGCAAAACAATTATATTAGTCATATATGCTCGTTATGTTGAATGATCAGTCAATTAACATTTTCCACGCCAGATACCCACTTATAACAATATATTTGCCGAGGAGAGTGTAGATAACAAGAGCGTTAAATATGCGTCTATAAAGGCTAATAGTAAGGGAAAGTCATCACGCTAGCGCGTTGTAATTTTATGTTCTTCGATTAGATTCAAGTAAACGAGAAGAAAACAGCGGCGATCGGAGTTTATTCACACGTGCGATGCAGTTAGAAAGTAAAAAAAAAAAAATTTTGGCACTTGCCACTCACACATTTTTTACACACGCATACAGGTGCACACGAGAAACCGAAAAGTAACTTTATTATCCTGATCATCATAATTATATGGAACTTAAGAAGCAGTTTAATGTATGATTAAACTATCTTGCAGTCATTAACAAATTAAAGATTTATAAAGGCTAACTACGATTATGTCACGATTAATCGACAAAACTGTACTTTACGCGTTCGAGCCAGTTGGAACGCGAATCGCCGAACAATATCAGTTGACCGAATCAACGTAATTAAAAGCTAATTCGACATTTAAATGGTTACTACGCAATTTATGTGTTCAGTGTTGCTGCAACCAAAGCTGATATAAGTAAGCTATAAAACCACGAAGACCACTTTGGTTTTTGTTTCATTTATTATTACTACTCAACGTCAGGGCTCCTCGGGTACAGTGAATCTTGATCGGCACAATAACCTCAATTTAAGTATATTCAACATTTATTTGCGAAAACTTATTTTCTTAAGCATGTTAATCTCAATTAAGATTATTTTGATGTACCACAGCTTACTGCTTCAGAAACAAAATCCAGTGTTCACAAAGCTTATGAAATGCATCAGTACTGATGACTCATATGTAACCGGATTTACTTAGTGGAACCTATGCTGTTATTGAGATTTGCATAAAACATATTTATAACCGAAAACAATTCGTAAATCATTAACATTTCGGTACACTCTTGTAAAGGCGCCGGCTCGTAAATCATTACAATTAATTATTTCATATGAGAATCTCTCATAATTCTTCTCATTAACAACATGAGTACCGCAAATTACTTTGTTAAAGAGAATGTTAACGTTGTACGGGAATCTTTATTCAGTTTATTCGGTTTTTGGGTTAACATTTATAATTGAGACCATGTTAATATTTCTACGGAGTGTCTATTTGAGGTCACCGTTGTGAGATTCTAAAATAAAATTCTCATAGATATACATACACGATACATGTTCACAATACGAGTTATAATATTGCAATTATGGCTTGCATTATTAACGAACTTAATGTGAAGGTTATAAAAGTCATTTTTTATATTTACATCTTTTTTTCATGTGTTTATTCAAATGCGATTATAGATATACATATATTTTTTAAATAGTTATAATTAATGGGAGTGGAAGTATACTTACTATACTCCTCTGCCTACCCCTTCGGGGATTACAGGCGTAAAATTACGTTTTATTATCATTAATAGTGTAAATATTAATTTAAAAGAACACTCTCCCAAATGACACCACACCACAACAATGTAACTTTGTAACACGTAAAAATTTGACGACTAGCCGCCACTGGATTTAGATTCGGATCATCATAAAAAAAGAACAGTGAAAATCGATAACTTCTTTCCGACGACAAAAAAAAGTATTACTACTTACTAAATATTAATTTCTCAAAGGTTCTAAAATTGGTATACGGCATTGTTAAGTGGGACTGTTGACTCAAGACGGCTAATCAATTAAGTGTTCGAAGAGTATACAACGGGACGCTAATGGCGGGTATCTACGACACGAAGCAAGTGGCCGAAAACCCAACACTTGATGGCGTTGAGAGCGAGCTACAATTAAGCATGGAAGTGCGTACAGCTGCACTGCGTGCACATGCATATTCAAAGATCAGTCAGTTTCCATTTTGTGTGCGTAATCGGAAACGAGCGTAAACACCAATTTCGTTCCTGCCAATCAAATTTTAACTTTAAACTGAACAAGTAAACTGGCAAGTACAATGCACTGTCGGCGATAATGATTTATTCATTTCTAAATTACTCCAGTAAAGAGGAAGAGGTAGGCCGCAAATGGGAGAAAAAAGGCGACTGAATAAAGAACAGTATAGTACGCTCTAGAGTGTGACGCCGTTATATAAGCGGTACCCGGAAGAACGAGACGGACGTATAAAACTGAAGTATTGACAGGTGTCGCAGAATGTTGGTTAGTAAGCGACCGTGCTGAATCGAAGACCGTTGACGACGCTTGGGAATAGGTGGTTGAGGAAGTGACATTGCTTTTTTTTAATTTCCAGCATAACTTAACAAAACTGCGTATATTTTACAAAATGGCCAATAGGTTTTTAATATTAAAAGTATAAACTGATCAAATATAACTATTGTAATTGTAGAATTTTAATAATAATGGTATTCAGGTAATTATCTCTGCCAACACAAAATTACGATAATTTATTATTAATCACTAGCAAATTGTGTAAACGATTTTTTAAGTCAATAATTAACGGTTTCGAGGTATATCTTAATTTTAATATTAATCTTAATCTTCTTAATAATGTTATAAACACATAAGTTTGTAAGTGTGAATGGATGTTTGTTACTCTTTCACGTAAAAACGACTGAATGGATTTTAATGAAACATTACAATAATATAGCTTATACATCAGAATAACACATAGACTACAATTTATAAAGATTTTGTGTGAATTGTCTAAAATATCAAATAGGTAGGAAAAAATCTACCATCTGCGAGCTATTCTGGCGTGCGCTGCCAAAACCGCTACAGTTACACATATGTAATGATGGAAATGTTCATCTTAAATAGTCCTACAAAAAAACCGCCACAGTATATATCTATATCTTATGTGTAAGCCATTATAGCCAAAATAGTTTACTACATATATTTACTCTTGGTGATCATAGCGTGACGTTCTTAAAATAGTTTTTTCATAGATTTTTGTCTAATTAACGCAGGTGAAACCGCGGGGCACGTTTGTAAAATTATAATTAAATCTTAATAGGCATCTTCAATAAATGAAGTTTCTGCATTTAAATAACCCAGATTTAAATGGGTATACGTTTGACCTCGAGTAATTTATTTAACAACTACCCACTTAGTTTTTAAAAGGAAGCATGACAGAGTTCCTCGTCTCCATAACTCTTTTCAGTAGGCACTTTATTTACTGGATATCAACTTAACCTTTTCGAAATGAATATATGCTTAAAAACAAGGAGAAAAAACAGATGTGGCTGTGTAAGTTAATAATCATAGCCAGATATGTAAACAAAAACTCCATCACCTTGAACAATGATGTGTTAATGGTATCTGTCATTTAATGGTTTATTGTTTGCAGGAGGGTATGCCCTTGTTCTCGGTGACAGATGGTTGGAATCATTAGGAGCTTGCATCTTTTTTTACCCGTCAAGCTATCACACCAAGTTGGTGATATCTCAAAAATACAATAATTATAGAAATATAATAGCTAGGTGCTGTTTTTACCTAAAAGGGCTTGCCTTTTGAAAAGTTGTTTAAAAAATGTAACTATAGAAATCTAAAACTATTCTTCAATGTAAAGATCAACATCAATCAAATTATATTGATGCCAAACGTACAAAAATGAATAAAAACATGAGAATTAGTAGATTAATTCAATTTTCTTTAACAAAAATAAAAAAATTATCAGAACAGATCCTACCAGTTGCGTTGCTCGATCCATAACTTAATGTAATCCATTTTACAAACTAAATCAACGTAACGAAAAGTGTAACGTCTGCATAAAAGATACATTATCAGTAAAATATCGTGAAATGGATCAATTATGATCTAACACATTAATATATATTTATATTAATTTTCAAAAATCCGGAGTTCATAACCTTTTACAAAATAAATGCAATATTAATATTTACACAAAATATCACATGCAAAGATGTAATCAAACAAAATTTAATAACTTTTCAAACCTGTTAAAAACGCTGACGATCACCATAGTAAACAATCCAGAAAGCACATACAAATAGAACTGAAAATGTTATACAATAACAATCTATCAGCACTGAAAAGTCGTTTTAGCTGAGACGCACATTTCCACTAGAGAGTACATTTTTCAGTGTTAACGATTATTTTCGAGAAGGTTCGAAAGACGTACAATTAACATAACGACAAGCGAGACATCTATCCACCTCAACTGCCGGGATACGACTGAGCAGTGAGCGAGACCTAGAACTCTTCGATTGGTCGACGTAAGCGCACGCGGGATGCAACAGCGCCGGCGCAACGCACGTGTGCACAATAAGTTTGAATTTGGTTTAGTTGAAATTTCTTTTTTCAAATTATTAGTGAATGCTAACCAGTTCAACCATAGATTATAGATACGGCAAGGTGTGTTTAGTGAAAGATAGATTTTATCGTTTTTAAGAGTCATTGAGCTGATTGTTTTAATATATTAAATTTTTTATAAGAAATTTATTGATACCTTCATATATAAATAATTAAATGGTAGTTAATTGTATCGTTTTATTGCTACATCATCGTGATTATAGTTATATTATTTTAGCATCAAAATTTATTTAATGGTTAGTAATTTATAAAAATGCTAATTAAGCTTTTGCGTGAATAGGATCAACATTTATAAGTCGAATCAATTCTAGATACATTTTGGTGCCTCATAAAATTATATTGATAGATAATGTATTTTTTCTCAACTGCTTGTTCGTAACTTTTTGGTGTACAATATATTTTCCAGTATCGGAACTATTAAACAAAAGCCATACATCAATGTTGGTATTTACTCGAAGTGGCAAGATAAGGAGCGATATTGATGTAACGCAGCTGTCACAGACCTAGTTTATACACACTTAATGTACCAAAAGCAAAGAACGATATGGCCATTGTTATTATTATTCATTTATTTCTATAGTGCTCTGAACTTTAACAATCAAACTAAAATGTAGGGTTAAATCAGTTTAAAAAGTTATATTAATGTATTTAAACCTTAGCGTACTAACCTCAAAAATAATTCCATTTAATAAAAGAAATCGTCTTTGAGTTTACTGTTAAAAAAGCAACAAAAATAGTGTTTTTCATTATGAAAAATATTTCTCCATACTTATTTAAGTAGTCGGTTTTCTTGACCAGTAATAAATAATTGTACTACATGACCATCGGGTAGCAGAATAATTTTACAGTTTCAATTCAATGTACTGAGTCGCGACCTCACGAACCCTTAGAATATATTACTGTGCTTACTATAGGCACAACGAGCACCGCAAAGGATTTTACTTTCGAAGGAATCTTTGCGTGATAGTCTCGGTATTTTACCGTTACTTTGAATTTTCAATTAGGATTTAAAGGTTTATCAGTGTGAGATTTCTTTCAGGCATACTTAGCAGGTGATTAATTTGTTTGCTCAATGTTTGACGACCGTTATCGACGACAGTTTATTTTGCGTAAGGCGAATGTTCATATATTTATTCTTCATTATTTCAAATTTTATCGTTTTGTTATTGAACAATCGTTTCAAAACGTGAAAGATTCAGACCACAGTCTGTCATGTAGGCTAATAAAGTTGTCGCAGACTTCATCAGACTTGAAGAACATTTTGAAAAATCTAAGGGATACTGGTTTCCTCGCAAAATTTTCCTTCACTGTTACAACAAATAATACTTAAGTTTACAAATATACAATTAAGTAAAAATAGCTTTCCGTTGATATACTTAGTACCTGAGAGAGGCTTCCGTGATGAAATAAAAATTGCGCTATCTAAACAACGAAAGCTAAAGTGTAATATTTAAAGGTTTTTTAGATTAGTGCCTACTTAATGAAAATTGTAACTAAATGTGTAAATATGATCGCCACGAAGGGATGTAAATCTAACGTTAAAAACAACTGAGGGCAGGTGACAATAGTTAAAATGTTAATTATCAAAAAGAAAACTATAAAAGGTGCAAAATAACTATGATATAATCAAACTTGAATTGGAATTTCAAGTGAATTAAGGTCCATTTAAAGCAAATACATAGTGTAACTTGTACAACTTAGTATCTTTTTTTAAGAAAAAAATGTAATCCTTTATTAATATATATGAATATTTCCAAAACTATCCTTTAACTTAAATAACTTTCAAGAATTATACGGGCGCTACTTAAATGTGCTGTCTTTATATTTTTTTAATATTTATCGATTCATTTGCGGAAGATCGGCTTTTGAGCCGGGATCAATTCGAATTTCGATTTTCAAACCGCGGTCGTTAATCCAACAGGAATAAGCGGGAGTACTGTGCTCGGCTCGTCATTGAACCAACAGTTTTATTTGTTAATGAAGGAAGCGTATTAAAAAAAATAAAAATAAAAGTGTCCTGTACAGTATTCTAGACTTTAGAGGACGTCATTTATCGGCGCTTACTCATCGCTTGGTCTTCTTACTGATGCTACTCGCCTCTTCACTCCGAGACGCATACTAATATCCTGCATAGTATGTCTACATATAGGTATGCCTGTTTATGCTGCGTGCTTTTTACACCACAAGAGAAGAAACATTTAAGGAACGTTCTAGAAGAAATAAATAGTAATAAATATAAAATTATAAAATACAAAGATCAAGAACGAATATTTCATATTGTTAATGTCGACACAAACCAGAATAGAATTTGAAATCACGCATATAATATATAAGTTAATTTTCTGAGTCTAATACTTATCACAGGCCACGTAAAAATCACCTAATTAACCATTATCTTACAATAGTTAATTTAAGACTCCAACAAATGTCCCACTAATTCTATCACCGGCGCTACAAAGAGATATTTGAGATATTAGAAAAAACTAAGCCCTCCAAAGTAATTTAATACACGGGAGAAAAAACCTTACCACTCAAGTGTTAAAACGTTCGCGCGATATTAGTATACTGTCTCGACCCTCTACGTAAGCGTTTAGCTTATCGCCACATCGAACACCGTTATGATAGCTGATAACGTCTAACTCTCACCAGTCGCACTATGAAACTGAAGGGAGTTACCCCATCTATCGATGCGGATTTGATATAACACTCAATATATTCGTTAAAAGTCAGTGCACTCCCTTAAGTACCACAAAGCTTATTATCCATCTTTCCTTGGGTTGCGTGGATGAAGGTGGTTGCTTATAATCACTTGGTAATTTAGCCATTATTAGTGGAGTCAAGTCGTTTTGTACCGTTACATCTGTATTCGTATCAACACAAGAAATGTCGGAAAATTGGGCGAGACCCCTGCCTAAAAATAAATGATTGAAAGTATACCTTAAATGAATGTAATTTTTTTAATAATACATTTTACAAAAACACTCAGTGCCGTAATTATTTGGTAACTTGGTCGTTATTTTGTACGTTTTTAGGTTTGTCCATATTAAGCGAAAATTAATAAAGAAGAATATGCGACTCAACTTTTCTTTTGAACATAACTGATCAACAAACATTATTTTCTCGTAATATTTGCACAAAGTCAATCATTTCATTTACTCTACAAACAAATATTTACGCGGAAACGAACGGACTCAAAATATTAAGCGAGTGAAGTGAATTCAAAAGTTACTGATGTTGCTGAGTTAAGAGATGGCAAGATTAACATAGTAGGGCGGAACCCCGTTGCGAAGGAAACAGGGTCAGTGTGCTAGTGAGCCCACCTGTGCCACACGAGGGAGCCATATTGTTTCATTTTCAGGATCGCTAATTGGATCAATAACTCACACGTGAACAATGCCAATTATGACTTACTTTTTTACATTCAATTGATTCAATTTTTTAAATGCCGTCACATCAATTTCGGAACAAATTATGATATTCGTATTTGAACTGCTACATATTATAATTGGCAATGTTGTACGCCAGTTTAAGGTGATTTTTGTTCAACTGCGTGTAGTTCATGAAACTTACGGTTGACCTACCAGCGATATTTAGCGGCAAATATAAGAAAAAAGCACACCTAAAGTTTACAAACATAAAACAACAGCGTTTATCTAAACGTCTAGTAAAAGTTTTGTTTTTCCTGAAAAGACTTGTTTAAAAATCTCTGTTTCACTCATTACTCATAAAAGTATTTAGATTGATTCTGCCTTTTACTACTATGAATTATTTATTATTAAAGTGTAATGTTAATTAAGTTAAATATAAAATTAAAATTAGAATAATATATTGTGTATGAAATTTTAAATAACCAACAGCTACGTGTGAAATTTTAAATGTAAAAATATACACTTTTCAATACAATGTTATATGTATTGAACTTGGAAAGCTTTAGAGTACTTGTATTGTTTTCGCTCAATGTTTTCCGATTCCCGATGGGGATAAATATTTATACGCCAAACGAATATTTGTTTTGGGTCGAGAGTACTGTCCCCATAAAAATGTTTATTTGCAAACCCTTGAAACATGTAAGCAGATAGTTTGTAGCTCTTACATGAGAAAGAGCGAACGAAATGTACTTAATAGTGTCATGTTGCCATTACGAGACGTTTATGGAGACATTACTATAAATCAAAGACATGTTTGAATTTATGACTTAATTTCTTTTATTGCATTGAAGTCGACACTTAAGCGAATTACTGTGTACTGAATTTCAATTGTGATAGAAAAGTATTATTTCATATACAAAGAAACATTTGTAAACTATGATTTAAGAAAAAACCATAAGTAAAATTATACTAAGATAGTAAGAAAACGAGAAAGATACATATATCTATCTGATAGATACTCTGAATGGATGGAGTTCTTTGGCACTCTGTGCACTCGGACTATCCCGGAAGGGACTTATTAATAATAGAATTACAGTTTTCGTATAAGCATTTTGAAAAGACTTTTTTTTTCTTGAAACTATCCGTATACATCTTGTATGTCATGATAGTTCTATGAAAGAAAAATAACAATTTCTTCCTCATGTAATTGGATATTTAGAACTAAGCCCAGTCTAGCGAGTTGTACCTACAAGGATTTTCGTTGGCAAATTGAAAGGCTAACTTACTGTCAGGGTGGCGCCAATCGATGAGAAGAGTAGGTATTAAACGGAAGAGTTACGTGCAACATCATCATCATCATCATCATCATCATCATCATCATCATCATCATCATCATCATCGTCATCAGCCTATCTCAGTCCACTGCTGGACATAGGCCTCCCCCAATGAGCGCCATCGCGCCCTGTCCT
>DWJK01001985.1:0-15544 GCA_018248815.1 Croniades pieria auraria
CACATTGTTCCACGCCTTACGATCATTTAACAGTAGTAAACGCTCAAAAGTTAACCCCCGGTTATAACCAACAGAAGGAGTATTTTTATATAGACTCTATAAGAAATATATCAATTCTATATCACAGCAACGTATACAACAATTCGCTGTACACAATTTAATTACGGTAACATTGCGTTACTGATGAATTTTGTTATTTTTAAATTTTCTAAATTTGTAAACCGTTCGGACACTTTACTTTTATTTTAAACATGTTAAATGATAGAGTCACCTTTCACCATATTTTACCAATTAAAGCTTACAGTGATCCAGATCCAAGTCTCTGTTCAACCAACGGTGATACAGTAGCTTTTTATAATGAGTGTACGTGAGCAGATTGTTGTATTATCGTGTCAGTCTTCATGGAAGATTAATGTAAAGAAAGAACTAAGGTTCAATTAACAAAAAAGTAACCAGTATATATGCCAACTAATGCAACGATATGGTACAATACACACACAGATATGGTATACACACAGACACACTTTTAAACATTGATATCGTATCGAGACCGCAACAGCTAAAAAAGCATTAAACAAAGTCTTCGTCGGATAAGCTGATGAAGTAGGGTTTTACACTTGCAATGTACTCTTAACGGAATCTATAGAAATATTTAATCGGTCTCAAACGGTCGGTCGGTCTTAAGCGGTCTCGACTTTTCGCATTATAAGATTCGATGGTTCTCTTGTACTCCGCGAAAGCGTGGTGTGGGGGTAAGGGTCTTCGAGTACAGGTGATGGTAGAATCCGACGAGATTAGTTTGCGAAAGATATATTGAGCGACGGGCATTTGCGGACTGCGGTGGTAGCAGTTTGCCTTATGGCGTTGTAGCCCGCTGTAGTGGCGCCTTGGATGGAGCTCCAGTGGCTGTGGCTGCTGCTGCTCTTGGCTGCACGAGTGGGCGTGCTGGGGAGATGTCTTACCACACCGGAGCTGATCTGCTGTATGATGCCCTGGGAGCCCTGGGTGCCGCTGGGGCCGGCTGAGGAGCGGCGCGATCGGATGGAGTGCAAAGATGACGTCAGCAGATGCGGGACGCTCGACGAGGTGTTCGGCGCGGATCCAGCCTACACAGCGCAGACAGACACGATATAGTGCTTGCATCACAAGAAAACATCCGTGGAGAACATTTTTTTTACTGATTGCAGTATTGGAATCATTGCAATTGTATCATTGGAAAGATTGTTCTAATTCGAGGCAAAAGCGCTAAACTAAATGATACTAATGTTTCCATGTAATCAGATATCTAATTGGTCAAAAGAACTCTAAGTGGTGTATGATGTCGTTGTCGACACGAAATGAATCAAAATTCAACACTTAACATAAGCAAGCTAGAATAATTACTTTATTGTATTATGGCTAAATTGCTGTTGTAAATATAATGTTTTGCCTCGCTTTGGAGATGATTTATGATATGTGGAAAATGTATATAATAAGAATTATGTTGCTGTAAAAGCTCGAAATGCGGTAAATCGTAAGATTTTCAAGTAAAATTTGACATTTACTAAACGATAATATAAAAGGTCCAACTGTTCTATGGAAATGACGAATTATTGCCTTTTAGTGGTATTTATTCGGTTCGTGTCAGGCTTTTCTTAAAACACCGCTAATGTTAGTAAATAGCTCAACCATTAGTCAATAGATATCTGCGCAGGAGTGTTGCCAGCTATGTTATTGTTTAGTTCCCGAAATTAAAATCATTTACAGATCGTCATTGGTAAAAGTAAATTTATCTTTACGCTGATAAATACGATTATGAGTAATATGTAAGATTTACCAATATTCCGGATTTTACAGTAACATGTTTAACTTAGAGAGTAATATAGGGAAACAATGTGGAAACAATTATTCGTAACTTATTTTAAAATCCCGATACCAACAATGTTGGTATTGTTCAAATCGTCGTATTTTATAAATTTAAAAAGGTAAGGTTAAAATTTAAAAAGATAAGGTAAAGGAAATTTAAGGTAAGGTTAATTTAAGGTAAGGTGAGGTAACTTTAAAGGTGAGGTAAAAGGGGAAAATCCAGATTGTGAAAGCTTTAAAATTGTTTCCTTGGCTCTTCCCCTACGTTTGTGTCAATTGTGAGGTGACGGCTGTTTTTTCTCACTCAAAATTACAATTTCAAGATGTTGTTACAATATTATGTATGTAATTTCGAAATCAACTTGGTTCTTTGCATCTTAGGCGTCCCGACAGGATGTATTGTGTTTTACGAAATGTCACCGGGCATCTTGCTGTGTTGAGTTTTTCGACAAATGATCATTCGAATTATTGTATAAAATAAATGCAGGATTTTGGTATTTTGATTTGTTTTGTTTTATTTTTGATATAACGTTAAAAGCCTAGCATATAATAATCTGAGATAGTTTCAATAAGAAAATGTCCGTAAAGGGTACCTATTTTTGTGTTTTTGGTTTTATGTGTTTTATTTCGAGTGAGAAGGGTCGTTATATGTCTGTCCAATTGTGTTTCAAGCAAAATTTACGAGAGCGGAATGCGAAATTGCTAAGAGAATTTGCCAACTATATTCTAATTAATCTATATATAAATAGCATTGAAATTTTAAATTGTACTGGGAATTTTAAATTAGTTTTTTGTACTTACTACCCGTGTAATTACCGTTTTGTGAAAATAATGTGACAATAAGATAAAACGTCAATATTATTTAAATGATTACTAAAACAACCAGTTGAAATGAGTAAACTATCTATAAGTTTTCCGTTTCACTAATAGTATTTACACGACTCGTTTGGTAAATTTAACGCGAATCGGAGAACTCCTTATTGTCTTAAACGAATTAATGTTTTTGGGCCGCGGAAGGTTATTTAAGCTCCAAAAATAGATTACGACAAGGTTTGTTTGTTTATGGTGAATGACAACGAGTCTTCTGCGGAGATACAATTTTTTTTTGTTCCAACGTCAATTGGCGCTGTTTTATCTTGGAATCAAATTCACGAACTAGTCCATCGCCCGGATTCTTTTTACCGTTGTCCATTTTAAAAACAACCGTTATCCGTTTTTATTAGATCAACAATCAGGTGTGGCTGTATTGTTTATTTAATAGAAAACGAAAAAATAAACAATCTTATAAAAGACATTTTCTTCGAATTCATCCTTAGCCAGATATAAAAACCTTGGTCTGTGTTTCTTTTGTCGTCTGAGCTGGCCGATGGTACGATACAGCTTTCCTGACAAGCTGAAATTCGAAAAGATACGAATATAATTAAATTCCATAACTTAACGACAACGGGCGAAAAACAAAACAAAAAGGAAACAAGCGAAAAACACTTTTTTTTCAAACGAATTTCGAAAATGGAATTAATTTCGAACAACAATTCCGTTTCGAACTGTTTGTGATCTCGTTCAAAATAACTTATGCGACAAATCGGCAATTTCATAGGTAAAAACCTTATCCAGATATAAATATAATGATATCGTAATCTTTATGAAAAAAGGTGCCTTTTAATTTGTCTTTGAGGTACAAAATTTGAAGAAGTTTTGTTTCTAATTATTACTGTATTTTTTTAATATAAGGAAATTATATTTTCAAACATTTATTTTAAAAAATCGAACATGTTTACTTTATAAAGGTGTACTAACAATGTTGTATATACCAGCTAACGATATACATTATATTTATACGATATGGAATTACAGCAAATACAACAAAGCAAAATTATCAATGCTATTTATATTATTACAGTGGTTGCAGTATATTTTAAATACATCTTTTGAGAAGACTTTTATCTTCTTATATGTATATATACTATTTCACTATTCGTAAAGATAATTTATTTTTTAAGCCTTAATAATAGTCTATAGAAGCAGCAGCGTGTTTTCAATCAAATGCACTACACGTCTAAATACCTATGCACCTATTGTGTGACAAGTGAATGTGGCTACCGATGCTATTGAGAGTGATCGTTGGTAATCTAGCGTAGTAAAGCGTGTCATCTAGATGTGATAGTGGATTAACTATATATAGGTACGCCCGAAGGTTTCCACGTAGATGTTGCGAGTAAAATACGCGAGACAAGAACAGGACGTATTCTTAATGGCTACACACATGCTGTCTCGCTCGCACGGTGCAATCGAGTATCCTGCGAAGAAAAAAGTGAACAAGAGGCCGCTATATTCGGATCCGTTCTTAAATCGCTTGCTCGCTGACTGGGTATCGTACGAGGCAACATCTTTGTGTAAAAGTTATGTTCGAAAGTTTGGAAGAAACAGGTGTCCCGGTTGCGTGTTCCACAACGACCGAGAGGAATTATACTCACGATCATGCTCCGTGCAAGCTGCGTAGAAGGTCAAGTGGCAACATTGAATGAGACAGCGTTATACATATCGAAGCCTCGTTCGTACGCGTACGAGCGTTTTGCTGAAAGCCACATTTCGTCTAAAAGCCAATCGCACATACAGATGCCAATTAGACGCTTGCGAGGTATAAAATATTGGAATTTTATTACTTTTACTCAATACTATGATACAGATCTCACGATCAGATGATAAAATCACCTTACAACAGAACTCCTAATAAGTTTTCTTGATTGTATGAAATTTAACCGTATTTTTTGTATAACAACTAAAAGGGTTACCTGCCGTAAAAGATGAATTAAATTCGCGGTTTATCTCATCTAATTGGCTTCCAGGGCTACAGTAGACGTTTACACCCGATAAACATTAGTGTCCTATGTGTTGAATTTTGTAGCACACCACGAACACCTACATTGGACTGTGAGCCAATGGTCGATCCTATTGACATGCGGTCAATACATTGTGCCCGCGATTGTACCGAGCCGATGACCTGTCAACATACTTTGTGGTTCTTGTTTAAACGCACTACTGTCTGTTGCATGGTATCTGTATAGTGACCGCATTCGCGATTGGCTCACATCCCAAACATGCGTTTGCGGGGTACATTCCTTGTTAGAATCGGTCGCACAGCTACAAACAGTCGTCTTCGTTGTTGTAAAGGCGCTGTCAATTGCTGTGGTATTTTTAAATTTGGAATTTTGAATTTGAACATTTTTTTTCATTTAAACCAACTTCTGACTCGATTGCCAATTAGTCTGCCAATGGGGTTGCTAAAACACAGAATCGACGGATAGCCTGATGTTAGGTTTGGAAGCATTTGCCATCATTAAATGGTGTGCGAAATTCGCTCAGCATCATGCGTCACTGCTAGTTCACAAACAAATATTTTAACGAGCATGCATGTAGATTCCTTTCAAGGGTTTTAATTGCCTCGATTTCCTTGCAGAAATGGAAGTGGGAACGTTGATGTGATGCTATGAAATTTCTAATGAACAGAGAGCCCACGTTTGTGATAAACAACGTAATCCAGGTTCGTGCAGGTGTGTTCGAGTGATGATTAGCAAACAATGACACTCTCTTCCCCTGTCGCTGTGGGAAGAAGACGAAACCGCAGAAGAGGACAGACCACATCCATGAAAGCCGCGGTTTAGATATTCAGTAAGGATTCGAAGGGGGCAATGCGGCCATTCAGACGTGCTGGTTTACATCACTTACAACTTGTGATGTCGACGGCACGGAAAGGCTCGAGCCTGAGCCGCCCGCTCGTCCCCTAGGGTGATGTACCACCTGCCAAACAATATGGTCACGTCTAATAATATTTCAGATACCGTACGAATATTGCTGCGGATGCGTGCCTGCTGTCAGAAACTGTTGAGGACATTATTAACATTTAATTTTAATACACACGGGAAGTTTGGCTTGGCAAATTATGGCACAAGAGTGTAACATTTTTATGTGATTACGATTATCATGTAAAAGTTGTTTGAGTTGGCCTGTGTGGAGGTTACTTACGGTCGGCGGAGACAGGTTAACGGTGGAACCGCGGCGTTCTTGCGGTCCAATGCTGGAGTGCCTACGAGCTGGGAGTGCGGAGTTACTTCCTCCTGGCGTGCCGCCTGGCGACGAGGCGCAAGATGGCGCCACGCGGATCTTCGGGGTCGTCAGAGTATTATCAGAAAGCCGGCGGCTGGTGAATACGTTGCACACACGCAAGTAATTGGTGTCATGGGTTGGTGTCGGGTTGGTAGAATTGTTGTTGGAAGATCCGAAGATCCAGGCAAATCCGCTGCCTGACACAATTTCTAAGACAAAAAGAAAACTTGTGCAAATTCAAATATATACAAAACACTACAATCTCATAGCGTGTGGTAAGAAGTACGAGATCTACGATTTCTTTATTATGTGTTAGAATAACGTCTGGCCGTGTTCGCCCCTAATGGAAAATGATGATGAAGATGGAGCACGCATCACTAGGAAGAACCTATTCACCGTTGTTTTGAAGAGTCCTAATTTAGATGTGTCCAAAAACTCGAACGCAACAGGTATTCCACTCCTTGATTATTTTTAATATTCGTGCATACGCCTATTAAATTGGTTTTTATTGTGATAAAAACATGTACGTAAATTTTAATTAATTTAGAGTTTTACGTAATTTATATATGTAATTAACACACACATGCCGCTGAACTTACTGTGGGGAGTGCTAATTTTAGTCAGTCTAAAAAGGGACAGCAAAATAATATTATGTATATTTCTTTAAATGCTATATCAAAGTTTGTACTATGTCAGGACTTTTAGTAGGGCGAAGAAAGAGGGGAGGCTATAATAATAACAGTTAACAATACAAATAACATCACATAGAATAACAAGTCGTATCTGATTTCTAACTAATTACACTTCTTAAATATAAGCTTAAGATTAACAAAGATTCTTTTCATTTGTAATATTTATTTTTTTGCATTATCAACGGTGACGATTAAAGGAGACTTTTTTTAAACTGAATAAATAATAATTCAGCAATTTCTATCTCGCGAAAGTCTGAGGGATAAATTTGTTAAGTAATATTTTAGTTATGAGTTATAATGCCTACAATTTTGTTTGTGTTTAAGGAGTTCATCATTTCATCATCATCATCATCATCACCATCATCACCATCATCATCATCATCATCATCATCAGCATCATCATCATCTTCATCGTCGTCGTCGTCGTCGTCGTCGTCGTCGTCGTCGTCGTCGTCGTCGTCGTCGTCGTCGTCGTCGTCGTTGTCGTTGTCGTTGTCGTCGTCGTCGTCGTCGTCATCACCATCACCATCATCATCATCATCATCAAATCATTAAATCATCATCGTCATCATCATCATCGGCCTATTTCAGTCCACTGCTGGACATAGGCCTCCCTCAATGTGCGCCATCGCGCCCTGTTCATTATTTGCCGTGGCTTAAAATTGTTTAATTGTTGTATTTTATGCCCTTTTACAACGATATTTGAATCTACCTTGGAATTACGAGTATATTGCAATTATAAAGCGTTGTAAAGAAATACAAGTTTAACCAAGATTTGGACATACTGTAAACCACTACTGCAGTTCAAATGAATGAGAGAACAAATAATAAATTTTTACTAAATCTGGTATAGTTGCATTTTAGTATTGGTTCCAGTTGCGATTCTTTCCAGTTGCGTAAAAAAATTGCTGTTATTTCATCCTTCTTAAACGTACAAATTATTTGTTTTCGTATGTACAGAAATCCTTCATTAATATCCCATGTACGAGAAAAACCTACATACTCGTTCAACAGTAGATTAAGATTTATGATCAGTAGCGAGGAATAGTTGGTGGGATATATCTATTTTAATGATTAAAATGTGTGTTTTACGGACATCTATGTATTATATCACAGAAAACAGGATTTATATACGAAATAAATTAAATGTTGGTTATCGCTAAAAAGTCAATTATTCAATGAATTAGATGAAAAATAAGCAGAAGTTGATATGTTTGCAAGCTATTTGGTTATAAACTTATAAAATTTATGACACAGTTTAGAAAACCCTTGAAAAACGCTTGATAATTTTACGTACTTTTGAAGTTCTCAGCCACAGTATTCTCGGTGGTCGTGGTGGTGAAATTCGGTGGCTGGTTCGACATTGAGTTCTTGCGCATCATGTCCTCAGCGCTAGATGTCTTGCGTGAATCCACACGCAGGTTCGGAATGTTGAATGGCGGAGCCACGTTATCAGTGCTCATTTGATGGCGGAGCTTGCGCCGTTCCGGTGTCGGGCTCGGCGGCGGAGGCCTAGTTATCATTATACGCTGCTGCTGGTCGATAAAGTCCAGCATTTGGTACAGGAGCTGCGGTCAGAATTTAATATTTTAGAAGCACTATGAGAGGTCTGAAATCGTCGCTACGTGAATGAATATTTGTTGCATAATGCCGACAATTTAATTAATACGTATACTACCCATTTCATAGGAAATTTAAAAAACCAGTAAATTATCCAAATACCTCCATTACGGCCGAGAATTGCTCCAAATTCAATGCACCATTAAGAGTTACGGGTGTCAACGTCGGTATCAGCTTGGTAGCCATCATGGTGGTGGATATGGCGAATTTTGGCTCATTAACCAAATCTTTCAAAAGTTCTGTAAAAGCAACGCAGTTAGTAATGTTACAGTTGAACAATGCATTCGTAATGATGCGCGCGAAATAACACTTCAAATCGTCAAACATAATTCGCTGAGCGAAGCGAATGCCGCTAATCACGAAAATGACAAAGTTCCACATATTGCGACAATACGTGGTATCGTGGCAAAGTGTGGTAAATGAACACTGTACGCATAGCATACTATTGAAATCCGCTTGGCGTGACACATTTGTAAAATCAATTCTAAGTAGCATAAACAAAGAAAAACGGTTTAATACGCAGCCCGGCTGTTAGAATTTACTTTTGAAAATATACTTACCTTTAATGACCATAAATATTTAAGACTCTAATGCAAGCGTGGAGATCATGTCTATGTAGAAACTATACATTGATAACGAAAACTGTGAGTGACATACTTATCAAGGGTACATATATTATTATATAGAAAAATTGGAAATAAACGAAACTTTTTTCTCTTATATTTATGATACTCACTAAATGTACGGTACACAATTTCCGGATCCAAAAGTTTAATCGTAAGCAGCGCTGGCACCACTATATCGTTAACTTGCTGCTTCTCTATCTTTTTAGTGGTGTTTTCATAAACACCAAGTGCGAGATTAACAATCCTTACATCGGCAGGACTCTTCTCAATCATTTGCTTTATTTTGGGAACAACACGAAACTGTATGGCTCTTTCGTTCATGAAGTTAGTAGCTGTTTGCAGTGAGATCAAGGAGGATAACTAAAAGTGAACACAATAAACATTTATCTCGAATTGCGAGTAATAAAGAATATTAAAACAGTTAAATATGTTTGTATTTTGGTAAGGATTAATATTAGTTTTGTACAATATTTGGAATATGGAAGCAAGAAACCAAGAGTTTTATTCATATACGCATGGTCGTCTTCAAATAATTGTTCTATACTATCATTGAAATAACATCATGTGACACCCCTATCATAGAGTGTTGATGATATGATAAAATATTCATTTGTATTAATAAATTAAAACCGCATAATTCTGTACACCAATAGATAATAATTGCAGTACCATTAAAAGCGAAGATCAACTGCGATATTCGCGGAATAATTGTGAAAGACAACAATTGCAATTTGGTTAAACATAAATATAGAAAATTTCCCTGTTCGGGTAACATTCAAAGTTACGACCTCGTTAAGTTTCTTTTCGAATTTAGCGGAAAGCTTGGAGTATCTCTCAATAGGCTTGGCAAGTTCAGTGTTTACATGATATATTGTGTCTGCCTGCATATCTGTCTTGAACCTCACCTGCAGCTGGTAGCTAGGATCGTCCATAGCTTTGTAGAGAAGAGGGAGCACGTCAATGTTGACCTCATCGGGATTACATTTCTCCATTACGAAATGCAAATTCTCCAGCACTATATGAGAATACTGGAGACGCCTGGGATCGTTAACGAAGCTTCGGAAACAAGCGCTAAAACCGTAAATATTGGTAACCATTATATGCAATTAATTGTTTTTTTTTTAAATAAAAAATGATCATGACCAAGTTTTGCCATTTCGATTGAGATACAGTATTATTTTAACTTTCGACCTAACTTCTTATAAAAGAGTAAAGTGAAACGATACAAACTAACAAACTCGAGTGTCGAATACAATATATACTCTAAATTAATTCATGGACGAAATTATGTTACTTCCGTGGACAACCTAGCGATCGACTAAAGAATGTATCTTATAGCCTTTACGTGAACTTGTTCACATTTATGCTGCTAAAGATAACGTAGGTACAGTAAACCCCTATTTATCGATTTCCTAAAAGGTCGACAGAAAGATGTATCTTATGACATGTCTTACCGAATGGCCGGCAGAATAATTCTTTCAAACTCATCAGGAGACGAATCGTTTATGTACCAAATTATTGGTACGAATACGGCGGGTGCTACTTCCTGGGCTCTTATCTCGCCCATCAGATATGGCCATATGGTCATCCAGCGAAGTTTCTGGAATAAAAACGTGTAGTCAGACACCTACTGAAAACCAATAATTTGTAGTAGATCAACATAATATTTATTCATTATTTCCACCGAATCGTTTCCTTCTGGCCTTGCTTTACGATTTCTAAAAGAACATAAAATGTAACACATTCGTTTTTTTATGCATTTCTTGTAATATTATCATAAAGCAATGACTTTTTGCTAATTTTAATGTTGATATTAAATATGAATGTAAAAGAAGATATAGATAACGGGGGCAAGATTACTAAAGATAGTAAATAATAAAAAGAGGCTAAAATAAATGACAGACCAAATTTAAAAAATTCGTTGGGTTTACTTAAAAAATAAACAATTCAGATAATAAAATTCGCATTCAATTTCATAGTTTCGCATATTGCATAAGAATTTTAGCAGACGAATGTATATTAAAATGTTCTCGTACATAGATGAACCGTGGAAAAAAATTATTATAAACTTTTATAGACGAAATTGATAAAATGTGCAAATTATAATTGTGTCATTTATTTATTTATTTCTTGATCGTCAACGAAACGAATATTTCACTTTTTTTTACAATATTGCACATTAAATGTCGTTTCCATTTGAATATTCTCTTTTGTGAATGTATCTAAAGATAAATACATATGTTTAATTCAATATTACAGGAAAAATTATAATACTGATGAAAGAACAACCAGTTCGAGTAAATTAATAATGTGTTAACGCATTATAATCTATAGTTCATCTTGATGTGACAACACTAAACGATTTGACAAGTCGTCGCCTTTTTTTGTATATCTTTCTCTTTATGCTGGCGCGACCGCGAGTACACTACATTACGGATCCGAAAAGGATGTAAATTGTACCCTCGCGCCCCGCCCCCGATATCCCTAGAAATATTGTTTATTAAAAACAATAAAATAAGTTGAAGAACCAGAAGTAATTTCAATCCTCAACAGAATGACTCAAAACTGTCTGTCTTACTGTCTTAATAATAAGAGATAATTCTGAGGAAATTGGTAAAAAGAAGAGCGGGCACTACGTGTACATCGTGCGCTGGTGAATGCTTTGGCAGACAAAAACGATACTAAAACGAATCCAAATCCGATATACCAAAACGACATCAAAACCAAACATTGTCTACAAATGATGAAAATACTTTTTAAGCCAGAAATGGAACCTTGAACCCGTACTCTTAATAACGTAATCTTACCTCAAACATTAACAGACAAATTAATTTGTGTAAATAATTAATGAAACTATTGTCTTATAGCATCGCATTAGCTGCTTCGCAAGCTTTAACTTCGCAAATCCATATTGCACCACTCTTCAATGTTATAACCAGTTATTTAAAAAAGGTAATCAGAGTTAGCGCGTAGCAATTGAAGAATGAAGAATGATTTAATAAAACAAATAATTCAAAACCAATTAAAATTGGGTGCGACAGAAAGCAATGTTGAAAATTAAAATTTTTAGAACAAAAAAAATATGGATTTAGTTTCTACAGCTGGATTACATTGACATTGTACAAGATAGCATTGCGACCAATGACAGTAAGGAGGTCTATCCAGAAACTACAAGGCACTGCGGAGTTCAGATATCGAGCATATCATTCGTAAGTGTTCTGACTCAAAAGTAGGGAATTATGTTATAAAAAGTGCTGGAAAATGACTGGTAGCCAGAACGAAGTTAAATACATCGAGGACATTATTTTGTTCTACTAATATTGAGAATATTGCCACCCTTTATAGCCATTTAATGGATAATTCAGAATTTAGCGACTTTGCACTATCTCGGAAACTGGAAACTAGTTATGTATATATCAAAATTTCGGTCCAATGCTATAGATTCATTTAGTCTAGTTGGAGCCATTTTGACGACCAAGTTTTTTCTAAATTCTTGGTTTTTTTTTGCACTTTCTACACCTCATTAGAGCTTGTGATCGCCTGATATTTACGTTTTGTGAATCGAAGCTATTGATTTTCATCACTTGTATGTAGTTCCGATTGGGTGGTATGACTGTTACCATTTTAAATTCTCGATTTTTAGAGACGTGCTAGTAGTTTCTTTTTGTCTATGATATTCATTGTTGTAGATTTTTTCGGAATTTGACTTTCTGACTTATAGTGAGAAATTGCGTTCTGATACATCAAGGATATTGCGAACACAAATTGCTCGGACATCTTCTTCAGATTTAGAACTCAATGACCTATTAATGGTCAAAAATCTAAATTTACTAATTATTTTGAGCTAATGTTTTAGCCGCGGACATTTTAATCCAAAGAGCTATCTGAAGTCAATTTTTCTAATCATTTGTTTGCTGAACATTATGTGGGAACGGACGTACAAACACGGACACAAAATATAACTAAACGTTAATTCATAGATTCAATAGTATTGTTCTTCACCTGTTCATAAGTCCTGTAAGTAGAGTTTAATCATGTTTTAAATACATAATGAGTTTCAAGGTAAATTACATATTACTCACTTTCGGGATCTTCCCAAGAGCCTCGTACAGTATCTTATTGTAGTAATTGTTCTTCGTTGCGCGGTCCCTAAACGGAATCATATCTAACCATTGTAGAGCAAGGATTACCTCTGGACCGCTGTACATAAGAAAATAATTTATTAGTACCATACATAGCTTTGATAATATAATGGCTTTCGCAATCTGTGATTTCGTAGAACCATAGAACAACAACTAATCAGAGTTTGTTCTACTGGCACTAGGCTTTATCTCTGCCAATTTGCTAAAGAACATGTATTTAGCTCACTCCAGGTTCAGTACCTATAATGAATTATTAATAGCTTAAATTTAATATTAGAAATAGATGTAGTGGTACAGACCATTCTTTGAAATGATTGATAAGTGGAAGCATCTGAGTAGATGGGCGAGCGTGGGCTTCTTTTGCCAGCATGCGTTGAACTGCCTCATTCATGCTCTGCGAAATATTCGGCATCAGTTTCTCCACGAGCTTTTCTACCTGTATGAATAAAATGTTCGTAAGCAATATCCATGGAAAACAATTTTGCCTTACACGCAAACACAATACAAAACAATAAAAAATGTGTAAAAGGCGTTTTTAAGGTACATACATACATACATAGTGTTTGTTACCTAATAGTTTGTTTTTACGCCTATAAATTTCCATACTCAGTCAGATGTTACCCTCAATGAAGCTAGTGTACCTATCTAGCAAGAAAACCCCATGCAAATTTTCTGAGTTAAAACAATTGCTAAATGATTAGAAGAAGCCCAAGTCGGTATCATTGAAAGTGATTGGCAGATCGAAAGAAAAACTTAGGTAAAATATTCTCAAAAATATTCATTACCGGTAGCGATGTACATTTTCTTCAGGTAAAATTAGGGTTACTTTGAAGTAACGTAAATGAGAACACGTGGGTAATTTCCAATTAAAATTTTTAAGCGTTATAGAGTAAATGTCAGCCTGAACTATAAAGTTCTTGAAACACGTAAGCAAGAGAAATTTCGGTCGCTAATAAAACAACATAAGATTATTCTAGAACATTGTGGTAGGTCCTATTTAAACAAGATATAATAGGACATACACTGGATCCTTACTGACTATTACTAACTAATCTAACAACGCAGACTTTAACGGACTAAAACTTTGTAAGCCATCATTTTCCATATAGATAACTCTAATAATGGATACCATTAAAAAGCTATTAAGAAAACCAGGCGAGAATATAATAAAGATATACACGATAACAATAATGAAGACAAATGCTCACATAAGCGTAGGAATAGTCAGTTTCTTCCAATATTTTATAACAGAGTATTGGACGAAAAATGGTGTACCTACATATTTATAACAAGCCGTCGTCTGATTATTGAGGCTGTAGTTGGAAGGTCCGTAATGAATGATTAAAACCTGAATCGCTATTCCGGGGCGGGTTGCGTAGTTAATTGGAGTTACAAACGTCAAATCGTAATTTACTTGGCTTAAATAGTAGAATCCAAGGAGTTGTGCCGAGCGCAGATTTAATAACTCTAGGGTCGAACGTAGGGAATTGCACTTTACCATTTCTCGTAGATATACGAACACTAAACACGCATGTTAAATATCATTATTCATTTGTTGCCACATAGGCTTAATAATAAAACGTTATTTCATGTATGTAATATCCGAAGAGATAGGCAGAGTGTAGATTACTTTTCAGGTTCGGTATCCGTTTATATGTATATAAAAATACAAAAACGTAAAGATTTAATCAAGTTGACATTTAGAAACCGTAACCAGGTATTAGTGACGAATTACTCTTATAATTTTGTTTTCAATTTGCGTTTGCCCCCCGGGCTAATATTTTCAATTTTTTTATTATAAAAAGTAGTACATAATTATGGTTTTAAGGATATATTTCAATAGTTTTACTAGGTTTGAAGATGCTATCACTGTGAGTTTTAAATGACTCTTCAGAGTCAACAGAAACGTCGAAGTTGCAGAAAAAGTTGGCCAAAAATCTTTCGAACATATTGAAAAACTGGCCAGCTGTTTAATATGTAAATTTTATTTTCTTGTATTAGCGTTTGAACGTTGCATCTCAACAGAACAAAGAACGACATAAATCGAAGAGTCACAAACATAATTATTGCTTGTTATTAAAAGAAAAAATAAATAAAATAACTTATTCGTAAAATAGAGCAGCACATATTGAGGTACATTTTGGAAAACAATACATTAGGGAATAACTAGAAAGATTTTACAATATAAAATAATTGATTGGTTATTGTTTGATAGTCAGCTGTTTTAATGTATTTGAAAGTACTCACATGCTCCGTCTGCTTCAAGTACAGCAGTGGATTGTTGTTGGCTTGGACCAAAGGCTTGCCTCTGTTGTAAATGGTGCAGATGACCAGTCCGAGGGAGAACATGTCCGAAAGTATGGTGCAGTGCCCGTGCGTCTGACTCTCGGGGGCTGCGTATAAATTCAAATCAAAAATTTTTTATTGCAAATAGGTTAGATAGCCGTAATGGAAAAAAGCATTTCATTGGTTCAACTGGTTTGTCGATCAATCGTTTATCAAATGAGAAATATGC
>DWJK01001986.1:0-15543 GCA_018248815.1 Croniades pieria auraria
AAACAAAGTGTCAAACCGACAGTGACAGCCGGTGAAACGGGAGCTCCGCGCGGAAGAGGTTAGTAAATCCAAAATTATTGGAGTAATCTCGATTGATTCTGTATTTATTTGTATATAATCTACTTTTTTATTAGTTATTTGACAAATAAAAGTCATAATTTTATAGTTTTGGCCCAAATTTCGCAAAACACGTGGTGTTAAAGTATATAGTAGTACGAGTAGGACCGCGAGCTTTAACTACAAGACATTTTTATATGCATGATTGTGATGGTCGCTAACATTGATGCAGTTGTTTTTCCCATTTATAGGTTTAAATGATACAGAAATTGAATTTGCACTAATCACAGAAACAGATCTGTTTGAAGTGGATCCAAAGTCCAGATACGATTTCTCTAGTTCTGATGATGCTGATGATGTTCTGTGCTTGACCAAGAATAGAAACTGTTTCAGGGAATTTCATTCATAATTTTATTATTTCAATTCAACAACCTACTTTTGAAATTGTTACTAAGTAAGAATGGTTATTTTTAGAGAAGTTTTTCTACAATTTTTACATTTTTGTTTTTCTAAAGTAAGAGAGTTCTTTTTCCCGTTTCCTAGAGAAATGTTTTTATGTGTTTTAAAGATTAAAGAAGTTATGGATAATATTGTTAAATGTTTGTTGATTATAAGACTGGTTATGAACTAAAAAAATTATTGATATAAAAGTCTGCCTACAGATACTGACTGACTATAAATAACGGTTAAAATACTTTGTATTCCTTAAATAAAACATCAGAATATACAAGTTTTTTATTCTAATGTTTACATAAATATAAAAATCATGTCTTAATAAAAGCCCACGGTCCTTCCTGTAGTACTTATTCAAATAAATTAAAAATATCCGAAAAGGTACCATATACTGATGATAAACACGCCCAAAAGTTGTTGGGTTGGTATAAGTACAACTTTTAAAAAAAATGTCTTCTAAGCACTTGGGTCTGAATGAGTATAAAACAATAGTACTACTGGTAGAACTACGGACTGTAGTGACTACATGCCGAATTTTTCGTTGGGTCTTAGGAGGATATATTTAGACAGTCTTTTTAATGTCATATTGATAACTAGAATATTAAAGTAACTATTTCCATAGTTATAGGTGACGCCACAATCGCTTATACGAAATATTATGTTACAAAAGTGAAAAAATCATTATATTATTATCAATATTGTTGAATTGAATTATTGAAATCGAAAAACATATCGTACACAGACAACCACTGAAGGTGTCTTAAGAGTATATACTTGTCTTACCATAAATACTGTTACAATTAAAAATGAACAAAATACTGCTTTTGAATTTGGAATCTGTCATTTTAAACGATTGTTCATTGTGTTTTCTTCTTTTCGCTCCAATATATTGTAAAATATTTTGTGATATTAATATGGAGTGGGGCGATAAAGAGAACCGAATCGCTGTGATTGCATTACATAAAGTAGGTATGCAGCCAAATACAATTTTTAAAATCCTCCATACCCTTGGTATTAGTCAAATGTTTGTGTAATGGCTTTTGATAGATACAATGAAACCTCCTGTGTTTGTGACAGAAAAAGATCTGGCCGTCTACGTAGTGTTCGTACAAAAAAGGCGATCAAAGCAGTAAGAGAAAAAATTCAAAGAAATCCTGTCTGAAAGCAAAAGATTTTATCTCGGGAGATGAAGATAGCACCTAGAACCATGTCGCGTATTTGAGACGATGACTTTGGACTTGCAGCCTATAAGGGACGCACTGGTCATTTCTTAACTGATAATTTAGAAAGTGGTAAAATCAAAACAACTACTTAAGCAGTACGCAGAGGGAGGTCACAGAAAAGTTTTGTTTACGGATGAGAAAATTTTTACAATTGAACAATATTTTAACAAACAGTATGACCGTATTTAAGCTGAAAGCTCTACAGAAGCTTCCCCATTAGTCAACAGAGCACAACGTGGGCATTATCCAACTTCAGTGATGGCTTGGTGGGGTGTTAGCTATGTAGGAGTGAGTGAGCCATATTTTTGTGAAAAAGGCATCAAAACATCGGCACAAGTGTATTAAGATACCATTCTTGAGAAGGTAGTTAAGCAAGCCTTCAGCAAGACTCGGCGCCGGGTCATAAAGCTCGATCCACCCAACCTTGGTTAGAAGCGAATGTTTCGGACTTCGTGAGAGTCGAAGACTGGCCGTCATCTAGTCCTGATCCTAATCCGCTGGATTATGATTTCTGTTCAGTTTTAGAGAATAAGGCTTGCTCTAAGCGGCATGATAATTTGGAAACCCTAAAGCAATCCATACGATTGGCAGTGAAGAATTTTCCCATAGAAAGAGTGCGTGCTGCTATTGATAACTGGCCTCAACATTTAAAGGACCGTATTGCATCCAATGAATACCACTTCGAATAAGCTTTATATATTTTAATGGTTTTATATTAATATATTAAACTAACACACTGTAATGATAATAAATGTTACGTACAATAAAGAAATGTTGTTTTTCTTTATTTATGGCAAGCAACAATATTTATGACAAGACTAATTAGAATATAAAAAAAATTGACAATTATCGCAATTCATTTAGGGTAATCCAAAAACTTTTTATATGTGAAAAAGAGAATGAGATTAAAGAATTTTTAGTCTATCTTTCTACATATCTATCTATCGATAAAATAATTAGACAATGTTCAACAAAGAAGAATACAATGTACGTAACATTTTCGCTAATAATGCTGAGTTCTATCTTACCAATATCGTACACATAGCCTTATGTGTGAAGGCACCTTATTATTAAATGTCGTTCTAATTCAGCCGTGTTCATAAACATGATCATATATATCAGTGTATCTACACGTCATGTTACTACACTGTACAGATAGGTTACAGATTCTTTACGACTTACCTACTTTATTTCTGAACAAACATTCTTTGAAACAATAGGTGTAGAAAGCATAAGGTTCGTAAGAAACTTAAACTTAGAAGGTTCGCTTACAAACGATTCCCAAGATGGAGACACGATACACCCTGCTGCCCGTACTGACGGGCAGCAGGGTACACATTATATATGTAAGTACATCGTACTGACTGCTTCGTTGGTCGAGTGGTTGCAAGCGCGACTGTCGATCGAAAGGGCCTGAGTTCATTTAAACCCAGGACCAATCTAATAGTACCCAACCCGGGATTTCCCTCGTTTTAAATCTCTACTAGTGATTCGGAGTCTGGATCTGTGTCCGGTGTATAGCAATAGGCTCACCACCTATTCCATGGGACATAAACGTAACTAGCGAAACGTGGAAGTGTACAACACTCCTCTATCTATCCCTTCGAGGATTATAGACGTGATGTTACGTTTTTTGTTACTAAAGAGAAGGTACACATTATGTAGAAAAGATTCCCAACTTTATTTCTGCATAATCATTCTTTAAAACGATACAGAAATCGTAAGGATGTTACGCAAGCAAAACTTAGGAACTCAGTTTACAAGCGATCCCCAAGACGGATATATAGCTGTTCCATTTTAGAGCTGAGAAAATTTCTAAGTGATTTATGTAACTTTTTCTAGGTCACAAGAGTTGTAAGTGGGTTACTGAACCGTAGGCTCTCTTGGCACGTATTTCGGATACATCAATTTGGAGTATTAAGGAGCTGGTCAGTTAATAGATGCGTCATTCAAAAAGTATTTAATATAAATATACTATAGATAACACCTACATATGCAATCGGGCAATTAGTTTCAATATACGCTAAAGTATGACACATCTGTGCTAAGTGTCAATTCCATAAAAACCGTGTTTTTTTCGCGATAAAAAGCAGCCATACCACATTCTGATTCATAAAATATATCTTTAGAAAAAATCAAACTGATCTAACAATCCGTCGCTTTTCTAGTATTTTTGTAGGTAAACAAGAATAATTATACCTCCCAAAGAGCTTGCAAATAAAACCATTTATAAATATACATATATTTTTTTGAAAATATTTATTAGCAATGTACCAAGTTACAAATGTACTCATAGGTATACGAGTTACTCCTGTCGGTTGACAGATGAAAAAACTCAAATGTTCTGACATTGACAGTTACATCAAAAATTTACGAATTGTTAATTATGGGAAGGCTTCCCTGTAATAAATTGACTCGATAATCTGTTGTTCATTATTTAGTGAAATAATGCACTGACACAGGATTTGTAAATCATATTTTTTTGAGTTATACATAAATATATTATTGGAGCTAATTATAAATACTTTTGTAATTATTTTTAGGGTTTGAAAACTTCGCGGTTTGTTAAAAAAAATAGAACACAGTTTTTAATATTTTAAGCCTCACTATAGTCACTTTTGGACTACGCCTATAGGTTAAAATAAACAAATGCAGTGGCGAACCCAGCCGGAAATACGCGTCACAAAATATTTTTCTTCGGTTAAATTTGAATAACATATTTTTTGAATATTGCTACCAATAAAATAAAATATGGTTTGATGGCTCTGTCTAGTTGGATACGGAGATCAAAAAAGAATTGTCCCAAGAGTATCGACAAATTTACTAGCCGACAATATCATCGGCCGACAATATAATTAGTGTACCCTAACATATTTTAGCCAAGCGTACCTAAACCCCGAAACGTATATAAACGTCCTCTAGACAGAGTATATTATTGTGTATTAAAGCGAGATGAAGTAACAAGATTGCTATTACGGTGGTAAGAGCTCGCTCGGAACTCTAATCCGTTTACGTGATACTGCACCTGAGCCATCGACGTATCCGAGGCGCAAAATGAACAAAATGTGTGAAATACAGTATACATACTTCAGGATCTTGTTGGAACGGCACAGCGGCATCTTTCGATGCGGTTTACTTGCTTGATTGATAACATAACGTAATATTTTCCCTATCAGCAATATTTCCCCTAAGGGGAAGGCAAAGGCGCGTAATACATACAGCCACTTTTCAACAGTTTGGTTATACGTCCCATGCATTACGGGATGTGTCAATTACCATACACAGAGCACAAGTCCAGTATAAATTGTATAATAGATATCGCTAATTGAGCGATAAAGCCGCCTATTTCATACTGTTTTGTCATTTTCATATAAAACTTGTCCTCTGTATTTAAAATTATTGCTCACATATAGTTTAATGTACCATTTTTTCGTCTGTTTGCCTTCTAACCCGTACATGGGGTACGTAGTAGAATATGGGGCTCATAATCCATATTCAATGAGGAGACCAGTTTTGATTAATGGAAGAGTAGAAACGATTGTCGATAATCAATTTGTATGAATAAAGTAATGAAATTATATAAAAAAACAACTTACAAGGTTCATTAGCTTTACCGGCGTCCTTGTCAGCCTGTTTCCGTCTACTGATGGACCTAGTTCTCTCCAATAGCACGCCACTGAGCTCGATCTTCAGCTCTTCGTGTCCAACCTTTGCAGCAACTCTGTGAATATCATCACTTCCCCTAGCTAGACGGCGCAGTGTGCTCGACAAGACATGGTCACCACTCCAAAACGCGTCTACTCCAGCGAATATATTTAAGAACGTCTCGGAGAGCTACTATTGAATTTGCTTGTTTTAATTCTCGCTGTATTATTAATGTGCTCGGCAGAAACGAGACGTCTTTGAGGAAATTATACGGTATTCAAAAGCGGAAAGCTTTTTAATATTCCAGATGAATAATAATACACTCTGCAAATTGCTGGTAAGTCGTACACTTGATGATGCTGTACAAAATTGATCATTCCAGTATGACTCAATGCTGTAAAAAAGTTCCGAAAGAACTATCTCACAAAACATATTTAATCTGAAGAATCTCGACAGTTATTGGTACATTTTCATAAATTCTTTCATTTGTCTCATTTTCTGTCTCATCTCCTTTCTCTGTTTCAACGGATAAATAAAACTCATTTGTTAACCTCAATGCCTTATTATCACAAAAATAGCCTCGTCACGATTAATTTAACTCGTCGTGCGGAGAAATTGCCGGCAAGTGATAAAGGAAGCGGCCGCCTGGGGTCGCTACTGTGCCGCGTCTATTCTCATGCAAATGAGATATTATAAGCGAGAGCTGTTCGCATATATCGCTTGGCATTTCACATAACTCACAAATAATGCTATTTCGTGACAGTTTCCGTATAAGTCCGATTGGAAGTACGTGTATTATTGATGGATTTACAGTCAGTAGTGTCGGTACAGTCGCGTACGGACCATTTATTTCGTTTTCATTTCTGATCCCAACATTTTTAAGGAATTTGTACTACACTATGAATTTAACAGGTATTCTGTTTGCACTTGTTATTTGTAACTTAACTTTATTCTATATTATATTGTTATTTTTCAAGGTTAACGATTAAACGAGATGCGAAAACAGAGAACGTCCGTCTCAATGTTCAGGATTAGCAACAGGTCGTTGTTTAGCATGGAATTGGATAAATATTACATAAGTACTATAGATAATATTTATGTTCACTGCACTAATGCTACTAATAGCCCCGTTCCTGCAGTATTCTTATCAGTTAATATTACCTAATAGTATGGTAAAAACGTAACACCACGCTTGTAATTCCCGAAGGAGAGGCAGAAGAGTATAGTACACGTTTCACCGGTTACGTTTACGTCCCATGGAATAGTTGGTGAGCCTGTTGACATACACCGGGCACAGATCCAGTCTTAGAGTCACTACTAGAAAGTTTAAATTAGAAAAATCCCGTACCCGACCCGAGATTTGAACCCAGGTCTTCCTGATCGGCAGTCCCACTTACAACCACCCGGACAACGAGGCAGTCACCTAAAAATATTATACACTTAAATATGATACACTTGATAAATTACGAATAAGCTATATGAACTGTATAGTGTAATTATTCTCCGCAACACAAATATTGAACAAGTGAGACATACGGCTACGAAGCTGAAGAAAAAACTACTAGCTTATGATTAATGAAACAGCCGCTGGGAGTCGTTACCGTACCCCCATCATTCTCATTCAAATGAGTATTTAGCAAAAGAGTCTATTCACACATGTACGATATATAACGGACTTTTTCAAGTTTCTCATAAAATATAAGGCTTTATTGCATGTTTCATAATCCGTCAGCATCTTAGAATGATCGTAAAATAAATATGAAAATTGTTTATGTTCCTAAAGTGCCTTATAAATTGCTAGCTGCTTGTTATGAACGACACGATTCCGCTAGATGTCGTTACTGTGCTTTTACGATTTTATGGAAATTGCAAATTGTTTTTTAAATTGCAGATATCAGAATTCAAAGCACTTATCATATACTCTTAGTTAATTTTTATATAAGGTATAACTTTTGTACTTTTCGTGCAACCCTATTAATAGTCGACCCATTTGCCATTCCACTGTTGGAATATGGATACCCTCTCATATTGAGAGTTGAAACCATAGTCTATCACGCTAGCCAGGTGCGGGTTGGCAGATTTTACACACCTTAGAATTTTTTTTTTATAAATTCTAAGATGTGCAGGTTTCCTCACGAAGTTTTCCTTCACCGTCAGCAAGTGATATTTAAACTTTAAAATGCACTTTTGTAAAGAGGTTCGCGCCATGGATTTGAACCCAATGCCCCCGGAGTGAAAGGTTGAATTCGTAACCACTAGGCTATCGCTGCTCTATACCTGCAACCTTATTAAACATCTTTAATTGGTTTATAATATATTTTGATACGACCTATTTTGTTACGTCCGCTTTTACGAAAAGAATTTAGTTTTAGGCATCATATGTACTATCCCGTTTATGAATCTCAATACTCAGTTAAGGATTACGTTTTTTAAAAATCCCACGTTTTCATAATTATTATGTACACCTAACATAACTTTTTTCTTAAAGCGCGCATTATAAAAGCACACGCAAAACGCTAAATACATATATTCTGTCTGCCACGGTTTCCATCGCAGCACGGCCATTCGTTCTCTTATATTATAACAGTATACCGACATTATGCAGTACTTGCTGCATTTAACTGATCAACACGCTACATTAGCTACTAGAGCGAATGGAGTACTTGTTACACATAAACAAATGGTGCACTTATCGTAAACTACCTTCTCAATGTTCAATGTTCAGTACTACCTGACACTTAGATACCTCGCACTCGATGTATGAACATAGCAGAGTTAACTCTCGCTACTAATGCTCAAGTGCATCTTCTTCTGCCAGTAAGTAACGATCACCATCAAATCTCTTATCTTTGCACTCCTCGCATCTATTATCAGATGGGGGAAAGACTAAAGCTATATTTATTCATTTAGGGCTCACCAACGCACAGTATACAAATCACTACAGTAAAATACGCGCTTAATACTGTTATCTGTCGTATACCCGGGCGTATAGGTGGGCACGACATTCACAAGATATTGCTTTTTACATCATGAGGTGCTAAGTATTATATTAATTTACATATAAAAAACTATAATAATTACATTTTCCTTTATAATATAAAAAAGAGAAAACGAAATAACAATTACATTAATCAGTTTTAAACTATTAGTATAAATACAACAAAAATCAGATATTTACTATACAATTCTAAACAGTAGTTTAATAATTTACAATAATAACATGTCATATAATTAAATAAAATTAGTCCTTACAAATAAAACAGAAATTTCTTAAATGCTATTACACAGTGTATTTTAATGATATTTTCAAATTTCAAGATCTTCATGTGTGAATTAATTAGAGGTTCGTTATCATAAATTTTCTTCTAATGTCATTCAACGTATCCCCAAAAACATCTATTGTAGGTTCACAGATTGTCAGCTCATTGTATTCTCGTGAAAGTCTGTTAATGGGAGAGTTGGAGCCAAGGTTGGTATTGCTGTGATTTAGCACAAAGGGTCTGAATTTTCCATATCTATGTATTCGTTATCTATTTTAAATTTAATTTTAGATAAGAGATCAGGATAATTAAAGGTACCATTTGTTAGTTTATGCATAAATATTATGTCATGCAAGCGTCTACGTTTCTCTAAGGAAGTCATTTTAAAAAATTCTAGCCTACTGGCATAGTCGAGCAACAATGGTTTCTTATGCCGATATGATAATATACGCACAAATCTGTTTTGAATCCTTTCAATCCGGTCTATGTGAACTCTATATTGTGGGTTCCAGACTACGCAATAGTACTTTAGGGTATATGTGACCAAGGCAAAGTTTGTTTATCGCTTTTCTAGACTATAAGGCTGTAGGGGAACTGCAGCCATTTTTTAATATTACGGTTTTTGTCCTTTGGTAGCGAGGGACCGATTTTCACTGATATTTTCAGTTATACCGGCAAGTTTGTTCAACGATTTGCTTTAGTAGGTCATTGTTGTTATCGGCTGAACTGTAGTACTGTATTAGGCTATAGTTATGTTCTTCAGTAATTATTACTGCAATGTCACCCTCCCCTCGTATGTCCATGAATGCCATAATCGATCGATGCACGCTTTGTGCAAAATGACTATACGTTGGTTTTTACATGAACTATAATATGTTCAGAACATACGGTCTTTTTATGAATACATAATCTGAAAAGAGTTAGTTACATGTATGTGTTATTTCTATAACAATTACAGCTTTTGTTTGTAACTACGGGAATAAAGTTTGAACGGTGAAGGAAAACATCGTGAGGAAATCTGCACTCCTTAGAATTTATTTTAAAAAAAAAATCTAAGGTGTGTGAAGTCTGCCAACCCCCACTTGGCCAACGTGGCAGACTATGGCCTTAACACTCAATATGAGAGGAGACCCATATTCCAACAGTGGAATGATAAATGGGACGATTATTAGTTTTTTTTTAAGGCAGTTTATATGAACTATGAGTTTTTATGCAATGTTGAATAAATCTATATACCTACGTATGTACTATTTTATTAGATATTGTCCACGTTAGATCAATATATTCTATTATTCAATATACCAGGGTTTTTATGCAATGTTAAATAAATCTATGTACCTACGTATGTACTATTTTATTAGATATTGTTTACGTTAGATTAATATATTCTATTAAGACAAAGGCCATATTGCTGTAGTACACAGGAACAATGTCACATAATTTAATATCTATGTAACTTAATGCCGCTGTAAAATTTTCCATGGAAGAAAATTATTACTTTTGGAAAATACAAAATCGGTCGAGTGCTCCATGTGTGGGTTGACCTTGACAGAGACGCTGCGATGCATTTTCAACCCTCTAGTCAGTAGTCGTGTGATAATATTCCTGAGATCCATTGGGGTCGGTGACGGCGGTGGCGAATGGCGATGGCGTCGAGCGCGGGGCGCCGAGACTCCGCCCGCGCGCCTCCTCTGCACTGCTCGAGCTGTCAAACCGCCTCCGACGGGCCGCCGGCACGAACGCTCCTGCGTTGTCCGCCTTATCACGCGATTGTATTATATTGACGGTCAGTGACAGTGTGTAGTTCGGTACATTCGCATGACGGAAAATAATATAAGGAGATGAACGGCAGTACGACGACGGTCAATGGTGGAGCCGTCAACGGTGCCAATGGAACTCTTAACGGTATCGGAGCCGCTCCACGGACTGCAACTCTCGGTACACCGAGCAGCTATGCGTACACGTCTAGTGGTTCCCTGCTCGGTCGCGGGGGCTCTGCTAGACCCGTGCCACCCCCGACTCTTCCCAAATACAGTGGATCATTCAGTGCTGGCAGCACTCTCAGCCAATCAGGGCTAAGGGAACGAGACAGAGAAGGAACAGGTGGATCTCATCGCCTAGCCAGTCTTGAAAGGCTTGCTCTTCGTCAACGGATTATCGAACAGAACGCTAACAACCAAATGGCAAGTTTGACGTCCCTGAACACCACGGCAACGAACGGTGGGCCCACCTCGGCTACCGTCACCCTCACCGATATGGCCACAGTGAGTCCCCTTGCCGTACATCTTGTTCACCCTCAAACAGTTCCCCTAATCGAACCTAACGCACCCCAAAAAGGGAAAATTCGTTATTTTAGCATAATCGACCCTATACACTAGACGAAACGCGCTCCAATTTCGTAAACATTCATTGGGTGGCATACGTTTTTTTACCAATGCAATACAACTGCAAGCATGCGTTGCATTCACATTTGCGATGTTGAAGTAATTCGCTATTTACATAGCACCTACTTGATACTTTCTAATAGATGTAGCATTGGTTAAGCTACTTAAATGTTACTTCGGTACTTTATTCGACTTAATAGTTCAATAATAAAAACTCTATGTATATCTTTAAAATCGAATCGATAATAATAAGAGGAAGATATGCCGTTTAAACAATGCCCCTTAAATGAACAGCACTCGACTTTTCTACCCGTTGTTTTTATTATAAGCTCTAATTTAAAGTGAAGAGAGGAAAAATAATAAGATAATTAAATAAAAAAAATTAAATAAAAATTAAAAAGCATTTAGAGCTTTTTTCTAGAGGTTTTGTATATAATTGCTATACACGAGCAATTTTTTTCATTCGTTAAAGAAAATCATATGCAGTTTTAAGTGGATACGTCTACCTTATTAAGTAGATATCATGAAGTAACATGATCATGTTGATAATTGCAGTGTTAAAACATCAGTAACGCAGCCCCTCACGTCTTCGCCACATACTTTGGTGTGTGAATGATGTCGGCTGGTAACAAAAAACTAACGAATCATATGTATACGAACGTACCAGTACATATATTTACATACATATAATTCAGATTTCAAAATATAATCTTTCAGAAAGCAGTTCAGAAGGTTTGTAACCATAGTTGTTCTATGACTATTATAATAATTATATGTCATAGAATAGTCATATAATATTATAAACGTGATAGAATAATTGTGATTTCAAGAGTTCTGAACTGTTTTCTGAAAAGAGAGCGCATTAAACATATTAGACCTCATGTCGCAAATGAGCGATATATCGTCAATAAAACTCTGATTAATTGATATGTAACCGATGCTATTTAAAAACGTAACATCACGCCTGTAATCCCCGAAGGGGTAGGCAGAAGAGTGTAGTACACTCCCACGTTTCGCTAGTTACGTTTAAGTCCCATGGAATAGGTGGCGAGTCTATTCCCATACACCGGGCACAATTCCAGACTTCGAGTCCCTACTAGAAATTCTAAATTAGAAAATACCAATAGTACCTAACTCGGAATTTGAACCCAGAACCTCTCGATCGGCAGTCGGGCTTGCAACAACTCGACCAACGAGGCAGTCTATTTAGATGTACATTATAAAAATATAAAATTTGGTTTCATCTCTGAGTAGTCTAATGAAATAGAATATGTTACGAAATGATCTTGTCCTATTAGGATAAGCACATAATTATGTATTGTCTTGTAAACATAAGTACCTGATCATGGTCATCTTATGAAAGTAAGTTTTATTGGTCTTTCAATGAATTCGCCTCTACTCATCCAATGTCATCGGGTATTGTAGTGAAAAGACATTATTAATTAATTTCAATAAAACGCTCAATGTATCTAAGATTGGGTTAGGAGTGAAACAATATTAAAATTGACTGCCTCGTTGGTCGAGTGGTTTGCAAGCGCGATTGCCGATCGGGAGGGCCTGGGTTCAAATCCCGGGTCGGGTACTATTAGATTTTTCTAATTTAAAATTTGTAGTAGTGACTCGGAGTCTCGATGTGTTCCTTGTGGCAATAGGCTCACTACCTATTCCACTGTGGGACCTTAACGTAACTGGTGTAATGTGGGGGTGTACTACACTCCGCTGTATATCCCTTTGGGGATTACAGGCTTGATGTTACGTTTTCAATATTAAGATTAAAGTGATGTGAATGTGAAATGTGTTATGGAAATGTGAATGTAAATGTTTATTGTTTGCCGAATTCCTAAGGAATGCAACAAGTCGTTTTGTTTGTTGTAGTTTTATTGGAATCAATTTAAATTAATTTAAATGTATGTTACGTGTTGGGAGAATATTGTATACTATTTCCTTTGTTGAGTTCTACAGTAGAGCACGATTTCCACAAAATCACGAGCGGCTGCTCGGTATAGATGTCGTGACCGGCTTCTCTATGGTGTTTCTGTTTTCGCTGTCCCCTTTCAAGGAGGCTGGTGTATTCCCACACAAGTTCCCCACGTGCTGGGACTGGTCGGCGGCGGAGGACCGGGCGGGTGATTGACCCTTATGTCTACAGTGTTAAAAATAACCCACGTAGTCGCGGCCATTCTGCTCGCATGTGTAGAATTCACTAAACAGACATTAACCGTTTCACGGTCGAACCCTGACCTGAAAATAAACCGAAGGCTATTGAAACGAATTTGGGGAGTTTGAACTTAAACTTATGCGTTTTCGGGACGCATGTGCATTGCAGACTTACGCGGTTTGCTAATAGCCAATTGATTTAAATTAATTATTATTCTATTGATTATTATTTTATTGTATATTATTTTATTGATTATTATTTTATTGATTATTATTTTATTGAGTATTATTTTATTGATTATTATTTTATTGATTATTATTTTATTGATTATTATTTTAATGATTATTATTTTATTGATTTATTATTTTATTTAAATTGATTTATTGTTTGAAGAAGTGAGTATTCTGTGTAATTTTTTTTTTGTAGGAAAGAATTCGTTATTATTCCCTTACGATAAGCGAGCTCGGTTTGTTTTCGTTAGTCGTATACACACTCTGGTATTCTTGTTATCATTTTTCGTTATCGGAACGCGTTGGGCACATTAAGGATAGTGAAGAAGATAAGACGACATTTTCTATTTTAACAAAGGCTGTGCAGTACCTTCTTAAATTTGTAAAGTCGAATCACATACTGCGTCGCCAGACTCGGTTGGTTTAAATTTTTTCACGAACGAGCAAAAGCGGTTAGGACACGTTCCTTTCTTATATCGCGCAAAGCAAAAACAATGGAATACGAACCCTGCGGCTATCGCGTTAAGACTCAGATTTGTTATTATCTGTATAATCATTTCTTATTGTCGAAGCGAGGGCCTTGCTTTTGTACGTCTGGTGGGTATAAGTGTGACGGACTTGGGATCCTTTTACGTCTATACGTAGATATAGCCATAATTAAACTGGTACCTGAAGCAACGCGGGCCTTTACACACGAGTTGCATTTTGTTCACTGGAATACTGTCACATAAATAGTGTATAGAATAATCCTTACATATTTTGTATTCGGTTTTGAATACAACCAACAGTAACGTTACTGTCTTATCGCGATATACTCATATACTTGTTAATTTTATTTGGATATTTTTCACATTACATTCGGAATACGAAATACGATTGTTGCGATTGTAAATACCATTATTATGTGTGTAATAGGAATGTATAAATGTAAGTGTAACCCGATTGTGTGGGTCATAAAAATGCGTAATGCCCTACTCGCCCCGTGTGGGTCCGCCGCGAGCCAACGGTGCGTTGTGTGCCCTGGCAGCCGGCAGCCGGCAGCCGGTAACTTAACCTCAAACTGATACAGACGCGAATGTGCTTCATATTAAAACAGTCTATTCTTTCACAGCCCTGTCGCGTATCTGTACAGTCATATAATTGTGTTTTATAGTGTTTCTCACGAAAATCCGCGATTATTGTATCGCAAATAGTGACGTTTACCGTGCACGATGTGTTGTAGGTAGCAGAGCTTTGAGCGAAAAAAATTTGGACCGCTATTTATATGGACAAGATTATACGACTGACGCAAAACTGGGTCTGTCGTAACGTAAAAATTATGTGACGTGTTGAGTGAAACTTGCGAGTTTAGTTGACGTTGGTGTTGTGTTTTGTAGACATCTGTTGTTTTAAACGGCGCGTCGGTTTGTGTGTAGAATGGCAAATCGGGCCGTGGGTAACGGCACAACGCATCAGTCCAAGCTGAATAGGTGTGCAAGTAGCGTTGGCGACGGTGCTGTTGACAAAGCCAAAGCTGGCTGGACGAGTCCCCGAGATATATGGAGGAATTTGTCTTTGCGGAGAAAGGCCGAGGTGAGAATATAAACAAGTGTTCAGTCTAAACCAAAGAGGTCCGAAACCAGGCGCGAGTATATGAACATATGATGTATGTAAAAGCAGAATAAGCGTGTCAGGTCCGCAGGATAGAGATATTTGGCACCCGGTGATCTCTGTCTATCCCGTAACAACACGCCAGGTCCGTGGCGTGGTGTTTTAATAATAATTGTTGTTGATTTTAGATGTGCGTTTATTGTATCTATCGCGTGTACGAAATGACCGGCGGCGGCGCGCGAGGCTCGCTCGTCTCGTTCTGTGCGGTAGGCTTGTATTGATTTGTCGTCGAGACTATCGCCAGCGACGCGATGACATGCGAACGTCAATGAGAACGACTGCGTCGGCGCCGCGGCAATAAACAGATATGTTTAAATACGTCCGCATGTAACTTCTTTAGCTACTCAGTTGTCCAACGCAGACAAATATGCCCTTTAAATCGATTTATACTTTAATATTTTTCTTCATTTTACTATTAAATGTTTCGTGAGTATTTATACACATGATTAAAAATGTAACGGCTTAACTCACGTACGTTTTTCG